>JANPXK010001048.1:0-28014 GCA_024704745.1 Rosa lucieae
CATCATTCTTTTGAGCAAAATGAAGCAAGATGCCGCCATAAAAGGCGCCAACCATGGGCATAACGCCATGGTTGTTCCTCCTTGTGGCCATGACGCCATACATGCTAATTTCCATGGCTCCCACGCCATGATGGGAGATGTAGTCACATATTTTGCTTCTAATAGCGCTACAGACGCTTAGGCCCTAACCAAACTCCTCATTGGTTGCTTCTAAGGCCTCTGCTCGTTTTACAAAGCCCATTCCTTATGGAAATTAGGACTGAGACCGTCCTATGCAAAGGATATGACAATACTCATTCTGTTCTTACAAAGAATCCGTAGGGATTTTGTGGATTGATTCAACCAACTTGCGGACGCTTAAATATTTCATGACGTTGGTTGACATGCAAACACGCCGGTCACGTGTTGTGCCATTGTCCACCTATAAATGCTACTTATGCTACACTCCTAGCACATATCATGTGACAACGGGCTCACTCCCCGAATCATCCTATTCAGTCAATTGGATTTGACTATGCTAGAGAGTTTACATCGAAAGACTTTCGATGGATATTGCAATGGGTTTGATGTTGGACATCACATTCCCATGTACACACCCAATTGGTCTCGCGGAAACGACTACGATGGTAGTCCGAACATTGGTAATGCGCACCAATCTTCTTACATCCGCTTGGGGTGATGCAATATCGCATGCAGCTATGCTAATTCGTCTCCGACCTACCACCACTTAATGTACCTATGCGTTACAGCTAGTGACTGGGTACACGTATTTTGTACTTACGCACATTTGAGTGAGCCATTTATGTGCCAATTGCGCCGCCACAACGCTCTATGATGGGTCCTTACAGACGAATGGGCAACTACGTTGGATTTGCGCTTCCAACAATCGTCCGCCACTTAAATGCCCTTTCTAGGCGATCTCCTTACCGCTAGATTTGCGGATGTCACTTTGATGAGACAATCTTCTCGTCGTTAGGGGGAGATAAGAACACGAATGTTCAACAGGAACGACAGGAATTGTCGTGGTCTGTCCCCACTATGTCTCATCTTGATCCCTATTAAAGTGACGAGATCACACAATTATGCTGCAAACATGCCTGCAAGGAAGGACGTCCCTACGAGAGGACGTACGCGCCACCCTACACGGAGGTAGGCATGGCGCCAATGCCAAAGAGAGTGGCACTCTGGCGTTACAGGCCATGGCCCCAGCTAGGATGCGTGGGAGGCTCGTGGGTTCGAAGGATACTTTGGCACATTCCAATCCTTTAATCATCAAGACTCAAATCCGTCTCATGAGTATCTTCCGGGTTATGGTTATCGTTGGGGGACGCCTCAACGTCAAACCCTATTCCTGAGAATATAGAGCTCTATGAAACTTACACTAGTGTACATGAGACGTGGGATAGAAACTCCATATAATTGATGATTTAGTTGCGTATCGTTGCGCATGAGTTTGTTGAGTTAGATGATATCGAACCACGCTCCGTTGATGAATGAATGCCAACGTAGAGAGTTTTTGGCCTAAATGGAAAGATGCGATCCAGGTTAAGATGATTCTCTAACGAAGAGGAAGGTTTTCGAGCTAGAGATGCGAACACCTCCTAACATAAAACCTGTTGACTAATGGGTCTTCGTTAGAAAGCGTGATGAGAAAAAGAGATGGTAATCTCGCCTTATGGCGCAAGGCTTCTCACAAAACGCCCTGGAATCGACTGCGATGAGATATATTCTCTCGTAATGGATGTCATTGCACTCCACTACCCTGTCAGTTTGGTAGTTTCTGAATAACTGAACATGCAGCTTACAAATATGGTCACTACGTATCTCTATAGGGATCTAGATACGGAATATACATGAAGGTTCATGGAGAACTTCATTTACCCAAGTCAAGTACCTCTAGACCATGGAGCGCGTTTACAATAAGGTTGAAACGCTCACTAAAGTGATTACTTGATTGGGAAGGGATATGCCCACGCGTTTCTATGACAAGTTTCAGATTCTATCGCGGTTCATGTTGGACATGATCTTCATTAGAAGCCCTTAAAGAGTTAAGGGAAACGCTGAACACTTGAAATCTGTAGTTTGAGATGAAGGATTTTGGGAGAACACGATTATGTCTCGGTTTAGAACTTGAGCATCGTGTCGATAGATGCTTAGGCATTTTGACAAGGTCAAGCCTCCAAGCACCCCCATGATCGTCTGTAGTGTTGATCCTGAAAAGGATCATCTTCGTTCGAAGGATGATGACGAAGATGCACTAGGGGCAGAAATGCCCTAGTTAAGTACAATAGGCGCATTATTGTACTTATCTCAATGCACAAGACCAGACATCTCATATGTTGTGAACTTGTTAGCTAGATATAGCTTTGCGCTAACGCGACGCCATTGGATTGGTGTAAAAGATATCTTTCGATATTTGAGATGTACGATTGATATGGGCTTGTTCTATCCCTAAAAAGAGATGATGGATTCGAACCCATCACACACCAGGTACGCCGCCAACACTGGCCTGCGTTCTCTATCCCCATTCCAAAACGACATGTGTTTTGGAAGGTTGTGCTGATGTTGGGTATCTGTCTAACCCACACAATCGTCATTCCCAATCCAGTTAAGTGTTCACCATGGGAAAAGACCGTGACATCTTGGAGGTCTACATATTAGACCCTAGTAGCTATATATTCGAACAATGTAGAGATCATTGCTCTTCACGAAGTGGTTCGTGAATGTATCTGGATTGGATCCAATTACGCTAATTACGCATGTTTGAACAATTGTGGTTGAAGTCTACCACATGAGCCTACGAGCATTTAGATAATGCTACTTGTTTTGAACAAATGAGGCAAGGCTACATCAAAAGCGACAACACCAAGCATAATCAGCACACAGAGACTCCTCGAGATCAAAGTGAAATAGATTTCGATTGAGGACAGTGAAGCAGACTTGTTTACTAAGTCATTGCCCAATACCACGTTCGAGAAACATGTGGCAAGAATTGGCTTGCAGAAATTATCTGAACTCCCCATGATCTAGTCATCAGGGGGAGGTGCAGACATCAGGGGAGATGTCTACATGTTCGTCTCGAATCGTGAAGGGTGTGTTGTGCTCTTTTTCCCCTTCGACCGAGGTTATTTTTGTCCCACTGGGTTTTTGTTACTCGGCAAGGTTTTTAACGAGGCAACCGAGAGACAGCACCGCGTTTGGGCAACACAAGGGGAGTGTTGAAGGAAAAACCTAATTTGTGTTTAGCCCAAACTAGGTTACTTAACCTAGTGGTATAATGATTTAATTAGAAGGATCTAGAACCTAATCAATGTAGAATTACTTTCCTTGATGATTGAGATTCTATGCATTGTAATCCTCTATATATAGAGGCCCCTATATCAATGAGAATACACAGCAAATTCCTCTCAAATTCAGTTTCTCTAAAACAATTGTGTAATTTTATACAAAGCACTAAAATCACTATTATATAATCCAAATTATAATTTGGATAATTATGAAAACTGATCTGTTATTCGGTTATTCCTAACTACTTACAGAAAAAACTGACAATTAAGTTGTAGTGGTCAACTTTGACCAAACCACTCAATGGAATAGCAAAAACAATAGCTGTGAACATAGTTCACCTCATAATTAAACTAACCCTCCAATCTCTACCTCCAATTTCTGATCTTTCTCCCTAACTCTTCGTCACTTTCAGAGTTTCAGATTGCATACCCTCTTTTCTCTATCTTTTCCTCTCCCCAGAATAAATCAAAGAAGTCTCCGTCTTCTCTGAAGATGGTCGAGCTATGGAGGAGGAGAGAAAAGAACCTTCCTGATGATCGGCATCAAAAACGTGAGCGAGAGGAGAGAGGACCTTTGAGCTGTCAACGGTGGGCGTCGACATCGATCGGAGTGGAACTTCTCAGTAGCTGAAGAATCCTCTTGTAAGCCAACGAGAGGGAAATGAGAGAGGCAGCAAGAGTAGTGGAGAGAGAGAGAGAGAGAGAGATCAATGTCGACCAATTTGATTGCCTAGCCCAAACCCACCCAGCCACCTAGCCCATCTGAAGCTTCTAGGCACATTAATTATAGGTTAATTAATAGGTTAGTTTAGTCTATGTTAAGTTTCATTCAAAAATATCGTTTTATAAATGTAATTAATATAATTTCTTTATTTTTAACTGAAATTGAAAATTTTTTCAAAATTTCTTTAAATTTGAAGTATAACCTTAGTTAATAGAGAAATCCCGTTCACAAAAGATTCCAATTATAAAAAGTTAGTGAAATCTGAAATGAGAATTAACAACATTTTTGAGTGATATACGTGAACTACTCTTTAGAATTTGGGCCTGTTGCATAGAAACAGCAAACCATACGAGCGCTTCGGTCCATGTACAAAACATTGTATAAGATAGCATCCCAAATTTCAGATGTATTTGAATGGCTCCCATTGAGACCCTCAGTCCCTAATGCAATCGATAAATGTCTTTGATAATTGTATAAGCCCCAAACTCCCAAAGCAAAGTCTGTTTGACATGCCTTTGATAGGCGGCAAACCGTTCATTTTGACCGCTGTTGTAGTTTGCGTGTTGTTGTTGCTTCTGTGGGGTGTGCCAACATCTTCTTGGTGTAATGTTACTGGAGCTTCGCTGATTCCCTATATTTTGATTTTTCTCTACTTTAGGGAAAAATGAGAGTGTTTTGCTCCAACAGATTCCCTATAACTATCTCTATTTTGTAGAAAGATAGGAGAAAGAAAACCAAATTCCCTATATTTACAGCAAACTCCAAAATTTTAAAGAAGAATATGGAGATTTTATAGATTACTGTAAACTAGGGAATCTGTTGGAGTTAGAGAAGAAAAATAGGCTAAAGGTTTGACTTTTGCTTCTCATAATACAAAAATTATAGGGAAGTTGTTGGAGTTGCTCTTATGCGCGTCTTGACTTCTTCTCCGAGCGACTGTTACCCATCCAAAGAGGTTCTTTAGTTCCTTGCAAATGACTTTTACCTCCAAGAACCGTGAAGTTCCTTGAAGGGCTATGTGCCTAAATCCAACTATCGACCCCGAGTGAGTAGTCAATTATTGATAACCAAAAAAGATATTTTTCTTATTTTCACCAGATTCTATTTCCATTAGGAATATAATGAACAAGGAAACCTTGTAAAGCCACAATTATCTAAATCCAAATGAATATGCTGCAAATCCTCTTAGAGTTTAGGGGAAATCTTGTAAGCCCTAAATCCTTTCCTTGAACAAGGAAACTACAGTCATTAAATAGAGCAGACTTCTAATGGCCACAGCCACAGGTATTGGCCTTCAATCATCCAAAACTCGTTTGCTAAGGAATTAACAGGTTTTAAACCCGGCCCCTTTGCACATCTATCTTTAGTGAAACCCTAATCCCATTACGAAAGTCAGCAAGAAAGGTAGTCTATTATTCTGCGCAAATCAATTCTAACCTCCTGCAATATTCACTATTCAGACTCTTCTTCGGTACATCGATTTCAAAAAATAATTTTGAAAATATCTATTTTTAAGCTAAATATAGTTACTGACAGTTTTGCTACGAACGAAATCTTCTTCAAAGGACAGTGCAGTTCATGAAAAATTCATGTCAAATCCTCTGTTTGATAACTTTGTTGAAGGTCCCCATGAGTACTATCATTTAAATGTTAAGTGGATTAAATGAAGTAAATTGGTGGTTTATGATGTATATCCCATATATGATTTGATAGACTAATTGATGGATTCTAATTGATCAATCAGAAGGAATTTCCTATATCTATTTCCATGGGAGGGATGAAATCACTTAAGTCATAGTCATTGATGGAAATTGGTCCTCTCTCACCCTATATAACCAGTGCACAATTCCATCTAATGTACACACATAAAGTACTCAAAACACATATGAGAGTTTGAGGTGCAAAGGGTTGAGAGAGAAACCATTTCATTTGGATTGACGACTTCGCCGAGCCGCTGTGTCTTGGTATACTACATATTGCTCCAATAAAACAAGGTATGTAGTTTATGTTTTCCGCCTTACGATTAATGTTGTGAGATCATATAAGTTATAGATCTTGGTTTTATGCATTTAAACTTTTACATGAATTATCTCTCTCTCTCTCTCGTTTGCTCGGCTCATCTAGTTAATAAATGCTTACTTTCCCATCCTTGCATCAACAAGCTTCCCACCTATAACGTTGAAAGACAGTTGCACCTTTCCAAAAAAGAAAGACTCACAGATCGTCAAGAAGATTAGGCTTGGACTCCCATATATAAGTACGTCGCACCAACACATATGAACCATTCCATCCATTCCATAAAAACCCATGAATGTTTATTCATAAACTGCTAGCTCTTTGCCTCTTTCTACCACATAAACAAAAAGAATATTTGCTTCTATTTGGGTTTCTCCTTCCCATAGTTGAAAGACATGTCCATTATTATAACTTTTGTAGTCAGTACCAATTTCTTAATTAAATCATTTCTGTATAGAAGTGGATAGAGTCCATGCACTGCCGGCCCTGAGATCGATTTCGGGTGCTCGAGGCAGATCATGAAAATGCGAGTGCAACTGTTTACTTCTGTCCATTCACTCACGTACTTTTGTTTTCCCAGCTAGTAGTCTAAAAATTCTTTGTGAAAACTCAAAATCATGTTTAATAGCAAGACGCCCTCTGTTATGGAAATCCTGAAAAGCTAGAAGCATCTCTTACTGCAGATAGGCTTCTCAATATGAATTCGTTCCACTGCTATGAATTTGTTTTCTCTCTGTTGTTTGTTCAGTACATAATAATCTGTACTTGCTCCTTAAAAAGTCAATACTAGTCAATAGTAATGGAAAAGGCTTTCAACTATGCAAATACTAGTCAATAGTAATGGAAAAGGCTTTCAACTATGCAAAGGAGCACGCTACACAGAAGTACAGATCGAGGACCAAAACCTAGGAGAGAGCTAGGACATTATATACATATTATAGTTATGTATGAAGACGAACTTGAAAATTTATTTGTTCTCTTCTACTTTGGTTTTTCCTCCTTTTTATTTTTGTTCTTATTTAAATTATTGCTCTTTATTTTTTTTTAAAGGATTATTGCTCTATATTATTAGATGCAGTGTGTCTGCCGGCGAGCTGTTGTTGGCCGTCTCCAACCTGGGAAGAAGGCGTGAATTGGAGAGTCTCCGTCTGAGGTTGAAGAACAAGCCCAAGATTGAAGTGCTTGCTCATTGTCCCAAGATCAAAGTGTGCTAGAAGAAGCAGATGGCATGGTGGCATGGAGATCGAATTGCACGAGCAAGATGTCGTTTATTAGCAACCTGTATTTAAGTTCTTTCGGGGCAGGTGTGCTTTTCTGGCCGGCCGATCGAGTTTCATGCACGGCTTGAAAATGTTGGATTTATTTGTAATTTTATTTTCACAGCCTTCGAAGGGGGTCGACATTATGTCTCATGTGTAATCTTGTAAAACTATAAATGAACTGATCGACCTTCATGCTAATTGCCCAATGTAGTCATTTTCAGAATATCAATTAGGCATCGATTTTTGGTGAACCTTGATGAAATGAAGATAATTTATTTGAATGAAAGAAAAATAAATTACATAGAGGGGGGATTATACCAAACTTCTCAACATGCAACATCAACATAAACAGAAATTATATAGAAAAACTCATTCAATCCCGATCTCAAAAACTATGAATGATAGATGGTGAAATTTGCACATCAAACCACACCTCTCTCTTTCTATTTTTATGCACATATATTGAAAAACACTCGCGCAAAATATAACTGGGTGGTGTAATTTGCAAAAAAGAAATGAAATTTGAGTGTAATGAGCTCTGCAGTTCAGTTGTTGTTAGTGCTCAACAATGTTGTTGGAACAGCTGTCATAAACTTTATTTGTGATTGATAGATCGAATGCAGTTGCTTGAAATCAAACCCTTCGATATATGTCTAGGTAAGTATATGGATTTGCCGGAGAGATGTTTAAGGAAATAAGGACCACCGTATTTGATTGCATATCGTAATGTTGTTGATTTTTGGCAGGGGAGTAGCACGTTATGGACTTATGACACTGTCCTTGGCAAGGGGCTAGTTATTATGCACGGCACTCCTGTGATGATGTGAAAGATCGATATATGGAGGCTCGCTGGAGATGAGCATATATATGCAAAATTGCAAATCAATTCAATTCTTGCAATTGCCTATATAACACCTACCAATATGCATCCAAGGGAAACGGCATCACAATTAATGCACAAATTGTATATATTTGTATGTATGTGCCTACATATATATAATTATATATATGCATATATACGAGGACTACAGATTTTAGTTTAGATAATATAACCATCTCACTTGATAAGTCTTAGGGAGGTATATTGTATTTGGATTTTTGCAGATTTTTTGAAAAGTCCACAAACTCTTTAAAAAGTTGATAAACCGCTATTGATTTATTAAAACCATTGATTTTAGCTACCTACTTTTTATTGATTCATGAAAATCTAGAAACTATAGGAATTTGCTGTGTATTCTCATTGATAATAGGGCCCTCTTTATATAGAGGATTACAATGCATAGAGTTAGAATCATACAAGGAAAAATAATCTCTATATTCTTCTAATTAAACTCTATTACCACTAGGTCAAGTAACCTAGAGTTTGGGCCAAACACAAATAGAGGTATCCTTAAACACTCCCCCTTGTGTTGCTCAAACGCGGTGCTTCTCTTGTTGCCTCGTTAAAAACCTTGCCGAGTAACAAAAACCCAGTGGGACAAAAATAACCTCGGTCAAAGGGGAAAAAGAGCACAACACACCCTTCACGATTCGAGACGAACATGTAGACATCTCCCCCTGATGTCTGTGCCTCCCCCTGATGACTACGATCATGGGAGTTCAGATAATTTCCGCAAGCCAATTCTTGCCACATGTTTCTCGAACGTGGATTTGGGCGATGACTTAGTAAACAAGTCTGCCATATTTTCCTCAGATTGAACCTAATTCACTTTGATCTTGAGGAAAGTCTGTTGTTGCTGATTATACTTGGTGTTGTCGCTTTTGATGTATCCTAGCTTCATTTGTTCAAAACGAACAGCATTATCCTAAATACTTGTAGGCTCATCTTGTGGTAGACTTTAAACCACAATTGTTCGAACATGCGTGATTATGGATCCACTCCATAAACATTCACGAACAACTTCGTGAAGAGCAATAATCTCTGCATGGTTCGAAGATATAGAGACGGTCTGTTCTGTAGACCTCCAAGATATCATGGTCTTTTCCCATGGTGAACACTTAACCAGTTTGGGGGCGACCTTTGTGTGGGTTAGAGAGGTACCCAGCATCAGCAAAACCTTCCAAAATACTTATATCGTTTTGGGATGGGGATAGAGAACGCAGGCCAGCGTTGGCGGCTTTCCTGGTGTGTGATGGGTCTGAATCCATCATCTCTTTGTAGGGATAGAATAAGCCCATATCAATCATACATCTCAAGTATCGAAAGATATCTTTTACACCAATCCAATAGCGTCGCGTTGGCGCAGAGCTATATCTAGCTAACAAGTTCATTGTAAACGAAATGTCCGGTCTTGTGCATTTAGCTAAGTACAATAATGCACCTATTGTACTCAAGTAAGGCACTCCTGCCTCTAACATATCTTCATTATCATCCTTCGAATGAAGAGGATCATTTTCAGGATCAAGACTACGAACGATTAAGGGGGTGCTTGAAGGTTTGACCTTGTCAAATGCCTAAGCATCTATCAACACGATGCTCAAGTTTCAAACCGAGACATAATCGTGTTCTCCCAAAATCTTTCATCTTAAACTCGGATTTCAAGTGTTCAGCGGTTTCCCTTAACTCTTTAAGGGTTTCTAATGAAGATCATGTCCAACATGAACCGCGATGGAATCCTAAACTTGTTATGGAAACGCGTGGGCATATCCCTTCCCAATCAAGTAGTCATTTTAGCGAGCGTTTCAACCTCTCTGTAAACGCGCTCCATGGTCTAGAGCCACTTGACTTGGGTAAATGAAGTTCACCATGAACCTTCATGTATATTCCGTATCTAGATCCCTATAGAGATACGTAGTGACCACATTTGTAAGCTGCATGTTCAGTTATTCAGAAACTACCAAACTGATAGGGTAGTGGAGTGCAATGACATCCAATACGAGAGAATCTGTCTCATCGTAGTCTATTTTAGGGCGTTTTATGAGAAGCCTTGAGCCATAAGGCGAGATTGCCATCTCTTTTTCTCACTACGCTTTCTAACAAAGACCCATTAGTCAACATGTTTTATGTTAGGAGGTGTTGGCATCACTAGCTCGAAAACCTTCCTCTTCGTTAGAGAATCCATCTTAACCTGGATCGCATCTTTCCATTTAGGCCAAATCTCTCTACGTTGGCATTCATTCATCAACAGAGCGTGGTTCGATATCATCTGACTCAACAAACTCATGTGCAACGAAGTGCGTGACTACATCATCAATTATGATGGAGTTTCTATCCCACGTCTCATGTACACTAGTGTAAGTTTCATAGAGCTCTATATTCTCAGGAATAGGTTCTGACGTTGAGGTGTCCCCCAACGATAACCATAACCCGAAAGATACTCATGAGATGGATTTTGAGTGCTGATGATCCAAGGATTGGTTTGTGCCAAGGTATCCTTCGAACCCACGGGCTTCCCACGCATCCTAGCTGGGGCCATGGCCTGTAACGCAAGAGTGCCACTCTCTTTGGCGTTGGCACCATGCCTACCTCCGTATAGGGTGGCGCTACGTCCTCTCGTAGGGACGTCCTTCGTTGTAGGCTTATTTGCAGCATATTTGTGTGATCTCATCACTTTAACAGGGATCGAGATGAGACATAGTGGGGACAGGCCATGACAATTCCTGTCGTTCCTGCTGAACATCCGTGTTCTTATCTCCCCTTAACGAAGGGAAGACTGTCTCATCAAAGTGACAACCCGCAAAGCTAGCGGTAATGAGATCGCCTTGCAAGGGCATTAAGTGGCAGACGATTGTTGGAGTCTCAAATCCAACGTAGTTGCCCATTCGTCTGTAAGGATCCATCATAGAGGGTTGTGGCGGCGCAATGGGCACATAAATGACTTACTCAAATATGCGTAAGTACGATACCTATACCCAATCACTAGCTGTAGCGCAGAGGTACATTGAGTGGCAGTGGGTCGTAGACGAAGTAGCATAGCTGCATGCGATATTGCATCACCCCAAGCGGATATAAGGAGATTGGTGCACATTACCAATGTCCGGACTACAATCGTAGTCGTTTCCACAGGACCATTTGGGTGTACATGGGAATGTGATGTCCAACATCAGTCCCATTGCAATATCCATCGAAAGTCTTTCGATGTAAACTCTCTAGCATAGTCAAATCCAATAGACTGAATATGATGATCTGGGGAGTGAGCCCGTTGTCATATGATATGTGCTAGGAGTGTAGCATAAGCAGCATTTATAGGTGGACAATGGCACAACACGTGACAGGCGTGTTTGCGTGTCAACCAACATCATAAAATATTTAAGCGTCCGCAAGTTGGTTGAATCAATCCACAGAATCCCCATGGATTCTATGTAAGAACATAATGAGTATTGTCATATCATTTGCATAGGACGGTCTCAGTCCTAATTTCCCTAAGGAACAGGCTTTGTAAAACTAGCGAGAGGCTTTAGAAGCAACTAATGAGGATTTTGGTTGGGCCTGAGCGTCTAAAACGATATTTGAAGCAAGTTTGTGATTGCAGCATCACTTGGGGCGCCATCACCATGATGGACGCCATCCATGGCGTCATGGATAGGAACTACGCCAGCCCTAGGCTGATGGTGGACGGAGACGGTGCCCTAGGCAATAACGTCGGTCACATTAGTCTAGGAATCAACTTTTGATTCATGCTTCATTTCGCTCGAGAGAAAATATGTCCGTGTGAAGTCTTTGTAGACGGATCATCATATCATGACTAGGATGATCTATCCTGTCGTGACAAAGCCAATATGTGTCTAAATCCAAGAGATCTTCTCTCATAACTTTTATTGGATTAATAGCTCGAATAGTGACATAGAGTCCACTAGAGGGACACATAAACTTCTCTAAGATGCGTCTTTGTTCGTAATCATTAAAGGTATTGCAAAGGAACTTATTTCCGTTCTCTACATGCATTTTCGCATGGAATTCGTTGGCTATTCATAGGGTACGATTTACCCTAAGAGCGTAGAGAGTTTTTGTGACAGCTGTAATCAAGGTGCCATTTGGCAAGTGGAACTTGGGCTATTCCATGTCCTTGAATTATTACTGATGGCCCAGCCATCGTAGTCACAAAGTCATATGCTCAGAATCAAAATTGAGTCATAATGAAAAGAACTCGAAATTGTATTCATAAGCCAACAAAGTACATCATTGTCTCTTAACCATTAGGAGAATCTAATCCAAATGCTAGGTAATGCAAAACAATGGTAGTTGTCTGACTTCTTTCGGTAATTCCAAAATAAATATGACCAGGTGAGTAGAGAGATGTCGGTGGAGCAAGGCTCGCTTAAGTACCACTAATCTCAGAACCTTCCTAGACATCACACTTACTTTGGGTGAGCCTACTTTGAAGAAAGACTAAACCATTGGCATTTACTACAAAGTATATGGCAATTGTCTATTACATCTCTTGGAAAAATAAATACTTAAACAGAATTAGCGATCTATTGATCCCAGCCAGATTTGTAGTCTTCAACCCTTCACTCTAGATCATCTTCTTGATCTTCTTGTTCCACATAGTGAGCATCTCTTGCTTCACAATATGTTTTGTAGGTGGTGACAAGTTCTTCACGAGCTCTACAAATGTGTGCCCAATGATCAGACACTCCACATCGAGAACATACATCTCTTTGCTCGAACTCCATTGATTGAGGCGCTTTGAAAGAGTCATTTAGATGGCTCTTAGTGTTGGTGGCGCCACCAACATGGCCAGAGGCTTTTCCTCCCTCTCTCTTTCCACATTTACCTCTTCGGTTTCGTGTTCGCCTATTTTGGCAGTTACCTTCCCAAGTAGAGCGATTATATGGACCAGAATGTCTAGAAGTTTCCCTAAGATTAGGGTTTCGCTCTTGGCGCCCTCTTTTAGAGGTGCGATTTTAATTGGATTCCGGAATATGCTCTGTTTCCACGGATCTCGAATTATAATTCTTCACAAGGATATTGTCATGATTTTCAGCGACATTCATAGCTCCAATGAGCTCATGAAACCTTGTGATCTGTCTTGTATTAACATCGATTTGATGGTTCTTAGCAACTATCAATGTAGAGACGGGGAAGGTAGAGAGAGTCTTCTCAATCAACATCGCATCTGTGATCTATTTACCACAGAATTCCATTAAGGATTTAATGCGAAGTGCTTCCGAGTTATAGTCAAGAACTGACTTGAAATCACATAAGCGGAGGCTATGCCATCTCACTTCTAGGTCAGGAAGCAAGGAGTCCCGGACGTTGCCAAATCTTTCTTCGAGTGAGACCCGCAGCCTTTTGGGGTCTTCTTCTTTCATATACTCGTACTGGAGCGAATCATCCATATGACTAGTTATTAGGATGATGGCTTTTGCCTTATTTGCCTCTAAGGCTGCTCTATTTGCTTCCAAAGCTTGAGCTTGCTCAACAGTTAGCACGTCCTGGCTAGGCTCGAGAATCATATCCAGGATTCCATCAGCCTTGAGATGCTGGCGG
Organism: Rosa lucieae; assembly: GCA_024704745.1. Taxonomy (NCBI): domain Eukaryota; kingdom Viridiplantae; phylum Streptophyta; class Magnoliopsida; order Rosales; family Rosaceae; genus Rosa; species Rosa lucieae. The sequence goes on from JANPXK010001048.1 coordinate 13,723, forward strand.
ATATCACGAACCCACCTGTGATATCCAGAGCCAATCGTTCCCAATGGAGCAAAGCCCAATCTGTTTAGGTTACTCATCCTGAAAGAGAACAAGAAATTGGGGTTAGTTTCAGAGCGAAATAGGCTACCACGAAAACATATGAAATTTCTGAGCGTAGTCGCTTCCAAGAAATTAGGAATTTCCGAGCATCGTCGCTTCCAAGAAATTCGATTTCAAGAGATATTGGATTAGATCGAAACAATGATGTAAGTGGTCGATCATAAATTCTCTACAAACTCTAAGTTTGGAGATCTCAACAAGCTCTAAGCTTGGAGTGAGCACGAACCCCCACAGTTCGGCTTAATTTGGTCTCCCCTATAATGAAGAAAGGGGGGTAGAAGAAGGGAGGTTGCAAGTCCCCGAAAAAGAAGAGAAATTGAATTTAAAAACTCTAAAAACGGGAACGTTTAATAAAAAAATACCTCGAAATAGGTCGCCGGAAAATTTGACCAAAAAAATTGGTCTGAAAAAATCCCCCGAAAAGTGGCAGGAAATCGGCCTGAAAAGTCACCGGAAAGTGTTGACTGTTGACCGTTGACCTATGCTGACGTGGCAATGGGTCCTTGTTTGCTGACGTGGCAGTGGATCCCTGTTTGCTGATGTGGCAATGGGTCAGGGTGCTGACGTGGCGGTGGGGTCTGCGTTAGTGGGCTTGGGCTTCTTTTGCTCTCTACTTTTTTTTTTCTTCTCTTTTTCTTTTCTGCCGGTTCAAGATGCAGCAGCTCAGGTGGCCGGTTCACTCCTTTTTAGGCCCATTTTTGTACTTTTTCTTCCTGTTCATGAAACTTCAGATCAATGGGCCTCTGCTACCAAAATTTGGTGGAAATTGGAGGTCCGGAAGATGGTGAACCAGTGGAATATTTGCTGCGAGTTGTATGGAGCTTCCGGTGGCCGGTTCGGTAAGTTTCCAGCCTGTTCTTGGGGTGGGGCCGCAGGTTCTGGACTCCTGGGATCGAGTTCTTCGATGTGTGAGGTAGAGGCAGAAAAGGGTTCAAGGTTTTGTATTCGGATTCAAGGTTTTTAGCTTCTTGAATCAGGGTTTGGCTATTTGTTTCAGGGCTATGGCTTCTTGCTGATAACTTGTTTTAGGGAAACGAGAATTGATAGGAATTGTTTATGTACTCTCTTGATAATAGGGGCCCTTTATATAGAGGATTACATGCATAGCAGTTAGAATCATACAGGAAAGATAATCTCTAGATTCTTTAATTAAACTCTATTACCACTAGGTCAAGTAACTTACAGTTTGGGCCAAACACAAATAGAGGTATCCTTAAACAGAAACTTTATTATGAATGACTTCTATAGATTTCATACCAGGTGTAAAAAACAAAACCAATGCAACCCAAAAGCAAAACAAGATAATAACTCGTTGCCTCTTCAATTGTCAAGTATCTTCTAATAGAAATTGACTAAATTGAGTGATTATTACTCTATGCAGCTAGTTTGTTCTCATTCCTAATCTCTCCAATCAACATAAAGATATTCTCTCAAAAAAAAAAATCAACATAAAGATACAATATAAATCACTTGAGGTTTATGGTTAATTATTCTCATCAATTTTGTTTTCGCTTATTAACATGTATCATAACAATATTGGTCAATATCTTGATCTATAATCAATCAATTGAAATTCAATTGTTGAACCTTTCTCTAAACTATAATATAAATTCAAATTGATTAGAATGATTAATAAGACAAAATCCAGTATTTCATAACAACACTATTCAAGGTTTTAGGGGTAGATTACAATATTTGGATTTTAGGATTTTATAAAGGGTGGTGCTATTCGCACACCCATTTTCTCTATTCACATTCTCCCTCTATTTTTTTTATTACTTTAATACATTTTTTTTTTTTTACAAATTACCCTAACTACCATATCTTGTGATCCGACTCCTGATCCGAGCAACGCAACGCCGGATCGGGCATAACCACCGCAAGAACCTAGGTTGGATTTGCAATCCTCATTAGCCTGACGTCAGATCTACAGCGTATGCCTCTCCATATCTTCTTCCTTCTTCCTTCGAGCACCAACCCGTGACTGTATGATTTTCTGGTGTGTGCGGCCGGTTTGAGATTGAGGTGAGGGAGAGAGAAATGGATCTGCGGCTATAGAGAAAAAGGAACCGAGGATAGGGAATGGTGCGGCCGTTCTAGGTTTTTTTTTTTTCCAGTATTAGAGTGAAGGCAATATATATATAGGATGCACGTGTCCTCTGTGTGGTGGGAAGAGAAAGAAATGGATCAGGTCCATTCGTCAAGAGAGAGGACGAGAATCATACCTAGAATCTGTGAGTTTCAAAGTTGGTAAAGAGAGGCTGCCACATGTCCTTCCTTCATAGGTTGAAGCAATTAAACAAAGCTTTGTTTAATTGTTGCACGTATGTGAATATGTGATGGCTGATGGCTGATGGCTACTTGGTTAATTAATCAAATGAATAATTAATTAATCAACTCATAACTCTCTCAATTCATTTTTTTTTTCTTCTCGTTCCTTTTTCTCTTCTCCATATAGTTCCACTCATACTTTAAGGCACTTGGATTTTGCTCCCTTTATGGTGTTGACTATGGTTGACCCGTTTTGACTTTTTCGTCCTTTTGTCGGAAACTCCAATTTGCTCCAATTTTGCACCATTTTCTCTCGTTTCAGCAATTCCGCTTATTTTCTACAAAGTAAATAAAAATGGATTAATTACATATTAATTAACATGAGGATTAGCTTAATTCTAGTGTTTTAGATATAATTACACGCATATAAATGAGTATAATCAGTAACTAACATGGGAATTAAAAATGAATCATATCATATCACATCCATATGTCAATCAAATATTCATAAGGTGTCAATCAAATATTCACACGGATATTTGTGGGAAAGTAACAATCTACAAATAACTGTGTAAAACTTCATACATATATCAGTCCATTTTTCACATTCCTTAATACACACTGATATCAATGTATATTAACAATAATAATACATACTTACATCCGTATGAGATGCAAACATGTCATATCCACATATGTCAATTAAATATTCACACGGATATATGTGAGAAAGTAGCAGTTGTTACAGATAACTGTGTAAAACTTCTTATAGATATCAATAGCTATTTCACATTCACACAAACAACAGTGTGGAAGTCGTTGTAACAAATGTCTCTATGAATTAAAACTAATTTTGAAAATTATAATTTTGTCAATCTTTATAGGTATCTGTGTATAAATGCTTTACACAGATATCAGTATAAACAAAATACTCAGTACATACAGACATCTGTGAAAAAATAAAATATAAACACACCTATTTCAGTGAGTAAATGTGTATGCATTTTCTTGTGTGGGACCCAATCATTTAGTTCTCATGGATGTCTATATCTATAAGTTAAAATCCATTGATTTTTTATCAGTGTGAGAGTTAGTGCATTTAAAATCTGTGTGTGTTACTCTTTTTGCTAGTAGTGTGTGTGGATCTGACTACACCTATAAGACAAGGATTTGTGTAGTTTCCTACTCATTGTAGGCTACAAAAAAAGTTAAAGATTACCGCTCTATAAACACTAGATTTTATAAACCAAGCCAAGCTAACCCTTCATTAACCATGAACCAAAATAGCCCGAACATGATATCTGTCATGGACTGCTTGGGATCTATGGAGTTAGGAGCTAGTCTCGATCTTATAAGACTAGGGTTAATTAGATACCCGTAATTAAGGGCATAGCTATCTAGAAAGCAAACGAGATCTCTAGATTTGGCGAGAATTTCTTGTGAGAGATTCTTGTATTCTTCTTTTTCTATTGTGAAACCCAAGTAACTCAAGGACGTAAGAAAATTTGCTAAACCTCATTAAAAAGTTCTTGTGTTTGTGTCTATTTATTCAATTGTTCTATATTGTTTTGCACTTAACTACTTCCATAAGACAGAGATTCTAGGTCGAATTCCTAACTGATTTGTATTAGGGCTTAGGCTCTAGAGTGGAATAATGAGCATAGATGGCTTTGAGAAGAAAGTCAACAAGTTTGACAACAATAATTTTGCTCTATGGAAATTCTAGATCAATTAAGGACTATCTGAATATGAAAAAACTTGCAAAGACTTGATCAAGCCCCCAAAAGACATGAAGGAGGAAGAGCTTATTGAGATGGATTAGAACCCTTTGAATAAAGTACTACGATGATTAAGGATACCATGTTAAAGGGGGATGATGGAAGTTTATATTGGTAATGTATAAGAAGTCAAATGTCGTTCAACAATTGTACTCAATGAAATGGTTGTTCACAATGAAATTGGGAATAGTACATCTGTTAGGCAAGCAACTAGCATATGTAGATATAAAATTTGATGACCACATCAAAGCACTGATGTTGTTGACATGCCTTTAGATTAAGATGTGATTGTGAACTCAATTATAGTAGAGCTGGGACTATGAAGAATTAGAAGGTTAATGATGTGCGTGAAACTCTTCTGAATGAAGAGACGCGAAAGAATAACCCTGAAGATCTCTCAAATTTTGCACTCTTTATGGAGAATAGAGGTAGAACATTCAACAAGAACTCAAACAAAAATCATGGAAGGTCCAAGTTTATGCACTAGGTAGAGGTAAAAGCATGTCCAAGTTAGGAAAGTAGTTTGATGGGTGTTAGTGTTATGGGAAGCCTGAACATATGAAGAGAGATTGTAAACAGTGAAGTGATGCAATGCAGATGACAAACACAATAATTGGTATCAGAGCCGAATGTTTGTTGTGACACCTCATCATTGCATGTAGGGCTATCACTCCGTCGGTTCAAATCTGTTACAGGTATTACTAACTTCAAAACCAAAACTTTCTGTTTCAAAATTGAGCTACCAATTACCAACCAAAATTTTCGGTTGTTAATCATATCTACCAAATTCAGTATGTCGGTTTTCGGTATTACCAACTTTAGAACAACTAATTCTTTGCAATATAAATTAGAATGAACAATATTAGGTTTTTCATTTTTATAGTCGTAAACTTTGTATTCATCTACTTATTATAGCTTTCTTTTGTACATATGAGATCAAGTTTTAGCCATTTTCAATAAAATTAGGTTATTTAACCACATTTGACCATGTACTATTAATGTAGTATATGTAGTAATGTTTATACTATTATTAAATTTTTTATGTTGACTGTAATGCCCCAAGCTGCACCTCACCAGCCTAAGCTCGTTACAGTGTCGCAAGTCTCTAAAACATAAACCGAACTCTTTATTTACATTCTAGAGAATCGCTAGGCATTTTGTTTGAAATTTTTTTTGTATAAGCACAACGGAAACTACAAATATTTTTTAAGTGAAAACTTGAGTTGCTGAAATCTATGTCATTTGTCCAGAACTTGAATAAAGGCTAACACGAGGTACGAATCCCAATGAAGAAGAATTCAACTAAATTTGACTCTAGACTAAATAGCAATAAGCTCTGAAACACGAAGTTCGAGAAATCGGATTTAGAACAAACTGCAGACAAGGGTTTACCGAATTTGTTCTGAACACCCAGCTCCGTCTGCTATTGTCCGGTCACCAGTGCACAGTACCTACATCCATACAATTATAGGGGTGAACTTTCATCCTCGCTGCTCAACAGGAACTCTAACTCGACTAGGTTTAAAAATCAACAGATAAATGTTTGGAGCTCCAGTATGAAAACATGCTTAAACCAAAGATTTAAAGAAACGATAAACTTTAACGTTTTCCAACTTGAAAACCGATGCATGATGCTTAAGAAAATACGGCGCCAAATCCAAGCATTACCTGATGGCCGGTCCCATAGACCCACTACACGACCTTACCTCAAATTAAGTTATAACCAGGTAAGCGTAGTGAGAGCATCAACTACCTAGCTACACATACTTACCGAGTCCGTGATTGCGGATACTCGGACGACCGGCTTAGCTAACCCTCTAGAGGTTTAGGGAATCGAACCCAAGGAAGTGTTGATGCCCAAAAATCCAGCTATCAGACCCAATTCATTTCTCGAGCCCAATAAGCAAATTATACCGACAATCATCATGCCACGCATGTGGAGCCCAGCCACATTCATGCATTTGGGGCTCGCAAGAACGGGTGGTGTGGAAGGTAACGGAAATTCAAGCCCAACAGCCCAATTCGTTTTAGGCCCATTCATGCATTTGAGGCCCATTATTAGTTTTAGGCTTGTTGGTAATTTCGGACTTGGGGACCGAAATTCAAGCCCAACAGCCCAATTCTGATTATGGGTAAGTGAAGAAGAAAGAACCCAAAAATCCTTAATTATGACAACCCTTCTTTTACCCAACACCAAACCATTTTACTTAAAAACCATACATCTCAAATACTATACCACATCCTTTTACACAAATACCAATTCTCCACCTTTGACTTCCCTTTTTCCAGCAGCAAATCTTGGAACACGATTCTTGGGAGCACAGCAGCGGGAATTCTAGAGTCACACGGCAGCATGATTCCTGGGATTACAGCAGCAGGATTTCTGGGATTACAGTAGCAAGATTCCTGGAACAGCAGCAGACCTAAGCCACCACAACTCTATAAATCGATGGTTATAGCTGCTGTGAAAGAAGAGGCACAAGCTAACCACTAAACAGCCCAAGCAATTCCATCATTCTCCCAGAAACCATTTCCAATTCCATAAACTCTTTACCTCCATGTAGATTCAAACTTATCATGCTTGATTGTAGAAAGATCTTCTCGACCATGCTTCTTCTCTCCCAAAATCCATCCTTAGTCCTCTACCATTCCAAACCCACATCCTTTATACCGAATACTTTAACCAATCTACCAATCACCACCGGAATATCTTCTTCCGAAACTCATGCTTTTCTAACTCCCACGCCACGCACATCTTGTCAGGCCTTTACTAAAGTTGCACACTAATTCACTGCCGTGAACATGGAGAGGATCTGCTGGGAAGAAATCAACAGCATTCTTCTTAGGACTTATTATCCTTCGAGGTCTGCTGGGCCTAGTTGCTGCTTACTCAGACGAATGGGCAAAGTTTTGGGTCCTTACCAATGAATTTTCACTACCATACAACTTCGATCAAAATGCCCCTCACAGGAAGCAAGTGCCCATTTCGCTCCCAAGCCATCACATTTCTCACGATTTGGTTAGTAGGCATTGCATTTTTAACATAACCAAACCATACCACCAAACATGCATCATTTTAACACAATATAAGAAAACAACTAACCGAGGAGAGTCCTGAATCCCTACCTGGATTTCAATGCTTTCTCTCACGTATTCCGAGAGTCGCGAACCTTCCGTTCTTCAGGTAACTGGAGTCCTAGATTCCGACATTTCGACGATTAATATCTCATTGAACAACGAAATGAAATTTCGACGATTAATAAATTGTCCAAACCAACTTTTTCTTGTTTGACCAGGAGTTGACCAAAGTTTGACTACCCTTTCATGGTTTGACCAAGATTGACCAATTTGACCACGTTTGACCAAACATATATGTTGAGTGCACCCAATTTACTAAGGTCACCCAACATATAAAATTTCTTTTCTTTACTTACTATCAATCTAACATATGCACAAGCAAAGATCATGTTTCCAATTTCGTCAACGATTTATCTCAATTTGTTCAACACTCAACCTTACTTCTATTTCAAGTTCCGTCATGTAGCAATTCTGATAGAATTACTATGGACACCCAAGCCTTCCAATTTCTACACAAGGTGGTCCAAAACTAGTAAGGACACCCAAGCTTGACCATTTTTCAATTATTCCACAATCATTTCAAATAACCTGCCTTAGCAACACCAACAAAGCTCCCATCTCAAATAACCAGAACAAACTTAAATCACCAAACTACACAACCTCATCAATTCAAATCAAGTTACAACCAACCCACTCTGCACATGCAAACAACATCGCATAGCCACCACAATTTCTCAACTTTCAGGGATTAACAAATTTGACAAAACCATCGAATTTACCTTCATTCTGTCTAGTTTACCGACTGGAATTCAAACTTCCTTGCAGCAGCTTCCTAATTGAAACTCGATGATGAGCTGATCCTTCTTTCTCGTCAGTTTTCGAATTTGACGAACTCTGGGTTTATAGACAAGACTAGGAATTAGTTTCTAACTCACAACACCAAATCGAAGAGACGAGGTTACCAGAAATATTGAAACTGCCACCATTGGCCACGTTTTGCAGAACGTACCCGACACTATCTGTGAACGTAGCCCGACCACCTATTTCAGCTCAACCTTCCACATTTTCGGGTTCCAGGACGATGATGACCGTCGAAGAATGAGTTGAGGACACCTAGAAGCGTCGGAGAAGTCGCCGGTGACCAACAACACGGCTGCCCGATACCAAACCCAGAAACCAAGTCAATAAAACCCGATCAATTTCAAAAACTAATTGGACGGGCTTGTAGAGCATGACGAGGGGATGATGTTTCATACCACAGGTAACCAAAATGGTGGTCGGAATCGCCGGGAATTGCCGAAGAGGTCCCGGAGCTTCCAGTCATTGAGTCTCCTTCTCCGTTCAGTGCATGGAAGATCAAAGGCTATAGGGAGGTAGGCGACAGCGAGACGAAGACGTGGGTGCCCGCGTGCGGTCGTTGGGTGGCCGAACTTGGAAGTTCTGGCCTGGTCACTTCGTCGGGTCGCGCTGCGTCTCGGGTCAGAGCTCCCGATGGAAGGCTAGGATCAAGCGGTGGATGGCTAGGATCGCTCCACTTGTTTTCTGTTTCTTGAATTAATTTCCAAAATCCTAAAACTTCGGACATCCATGATAAATAGCTCAGGTATCCGAAAAATCTCCCCAAAAAATTTTCCACGAACTCGTTGTGTTGTGTACTTTATTATCCAACTCTCAAATTAAGGTTTTTACTTTATGAAAATTTCTGAAAATATTCTCAAGCAACTTAACGTTTATCGAGATCATTGAACAATTTGTCACATGATCCCCCCTCAAGCTCGATACATTTTTTCGAGGCTCACATTTACTTTTTAGTATATATGTATGTGTATTGAAAATTATAGTATATAAAACTAATATTTAGATAATCGGTAGATACGGTGTTTACGAAAACCAACCAACTTTTCGGTAATTTTTAATTTCGGCCTTATCGGTTTCGATTACCAAAAAGTCGGTTTACCAAACCTAAAACATCGGTCGGTGTTCGGTCGGTTTGATAATTACCAAACCAAGTGGCAGCCCTAATTGTATGTTAAGAATTCGACGTAGAATCCCTCTTGTGGAAGCAGTTAAGTGTAAAATATAATTAGATAACAATTGAGTAAATTAACACAAACATAGGAGCTTGTTAACGATGTTCAACAAAGTTTTCCTACATCTCCAGGTTGCTTGGGCTACACTGTAGAAAAAGAAGAATATAAGAATCTCTCACAAGAAATTCTCATCAACTCTCAAGATCTCAATTGCTTTCTCTGTTTAATGATTCGGAGATGATCTACTACAACACCTTATGTCCCTATCTTGATCGTATAAGTCATTGGAACTTTTTTCTACTAAAATAAAAACAATTACTAAGTAGGCTAGGAATGTGTAATCCAGAACAAGTAGGAAAACTAAGTCAACTCCTTCTGCCCTAGCAGCACCCGGCCACCAAAAAGAAAATATTGTAATAGGCAATAGGCGATGTCGTCCTTGTGCTTAATAGCAGCATGATCCACCATTAACATTTACATGAAGAGAAACGAGAGAAAGCAAGACATATCTATCCACAAACTATTTAATAGTTTGTAGCCATTGTTATGTGCTCGCCTGTCTTTAGACTTGTTTTTATGTGTATTGTTTTCCGTCTGTTTGTCTGTTTTATTATGATTCTTCTGGTTTTTCTTCTTCATCTATGATACAATTTTATCAATCATTTCCACATTTCTCAATCTCTTCTTTATTCGTTCCATGCACCCACACGTTCTTTTGATTTTCTTTCTTTCCTTAATCTTTTCTTTGTCTGATTCACAACCCATATTTTTGCTTTTTCACCGACTTTGTTGATTTATATTTGTCTTCAATCACTATCAATCATTGCAGCTTCCTGCAATTTATCAATAATCGATCAGTTCGATGTTTGTTGTATCTCTATCTTTATGTTCTCTAGTTCGATTTTGGTGGTTACAGTCGGAGGGACGAGGTTGGTGCGTCTCTGTGTTAGATTATGAGCTTATTGATATGGGTAGATGTTGAGTCACAAATTACTTATGCAATTGTGCCCCATAATTATGAAAATTGATTTGTCTTCCATGCTATTTTACCCTTTTTTAATCCATTTCCTTTTATTTGTAGGAAACCTTGCATTGAGAATAAAATGACGAGAGGCTTGAAATGGGGAGATTTGAAGCTAGGGGAAGAAGACACGAAGATTGGAAGAAAATGGCAAATCGACTCCGGCAAACTTTTCCGGCGAGCCGCCACTCATGGAGGGTCGCCCAGCAAAGGAGGACCATGGTGGTGAGAATCTCCCATCACTTGAAAGTCAAATATCTCCATACACCTTGTCCTTTTATCACCGCCCAATTGGGGACCATTTGGGGGACAATGGTGTAAGAGCATCTTGCACATGGGGACCAAAGATGACACACCTAGCGTGATCAAAAGAGGCCAAAGCCAATTATTCAGAATCTTGACATCCATTCAATCATCTTCCTTACCAAGATCCATTTTTCTCTCTCTAGAGAAGACACCACCAGTCCACCACTAAAACCACCATCTCCACTCTAAAACCTCCATTTCCACCACTCAACCTTCATTTCCTCCACCATTCAACACCACAAACTCATCTTAGAGATATCCCAAATTTCACTATTCTACCAATATCAAGAGCTTGGAGCAAGGAGAAGGAGGTGACTACCACCAATCATGTTCTTGGAGACCCATCTCCACCACCTCTTCCGGCATCATCAATAGTCACCTCTTACTCTATCTCTTTATGTATTTGATGTTTAATAGAATGTTGAAGCTTGTATATCTAGCTATGTGTGAGTAGTGAACTAGTTGGGGCTAGGGTTGAAAGCCCTAGCCAAACTTGCTTGGATTGATGCTTTTGTTTATAAATTGATGCAAATTCATGTTGTCATTCTCACATGCTAAGTCAATAGTTGAATGCATTACTTAGACCTAATCAATTTGAGTTATGTGTTTGCCATGACATGAAGTTTTTCCTAGAGATTGATTACCTCTAGGCAAAAAGGGAGCATGAAAGCACACCATGTGTGCATGTGAGGGTAGTGAGCTAAAATCACCTAGAGTAGGATTGGTTTGCTTGCTTGGTTACCTAAACTCTAAGCTTTATGCATTTAGGGGCAAATGATTGAGACCTATCCGGTAATTGACTTTGTCTCTAGGTAGTTAGCTCTAGACTTATCCGGTTAGAGTTAATAAAATGAAAGGGGTTTAAGCCTTAGTAGTCCTATCCGGATGCTAAGAGGGTAGTTGGACAATTAGCTTTGCATCATTCATATTCAATTGCTTTAATGCTTGCAAGGGAGGCAAAAGGTGAAACCCGATGCCCTAACTCCCATCCATTTGATAACAACTTGTTTTGTTTAGGTTAGTTTAATTACTTGCTTTCATTGTTTCAATTTGAATAGAAACCAATCTCAAAATCAAAATCAAATCTCTACACACCATCTTGCACATACTCACCATGAACTTTGGTTCACTTGTGAGCCTTTGTTTGTGATTGTACATTTGCATATTCTTCTAGTTTTTCCTTAGGTTTTCCTAGCTAGGAAAGGATTTACCAATCTCGTGGGTTCGACATCCTTACTTAATCCCCTATTCTATAACTTGTACCTCTTGCACTTGAGGGTGGCTTTAATGCTAACAAGTTTTTGGCGCCGTTGCCGGGGATTGGTGTGAAAAACCAATCCCTAGCTTGGGTAGCCTTAGGGATTAGCTAGAAATTTTCCTTGTTTTTTATTTTATCTTTGTTTGCCGACCAGTCGTTGGTCTTCGCCGACCAGTCGTTTGTGTTAATTTCGTGTGATTTTTGTCTCGCCGACCAGTCGTGGAAATTTCCGACCAGTCGGCAAGTGTCATTTTAGGGGTCAGAAGCTCACCGACCAGTCGGCAAGTGTCGCCGACCGGTCGTTTCCCCTGTTTTCAGAATTTTTCAATTTCTTGTTTTTGGTTTTTTTTGTATTTTGACTTATTTTCTTACCTTTGTTTTGAAATTTTATAGGTGTTTATGTCTCACGAATCACCTATAAGTAGTCCAAGGATCAATTCAACATATTCCACTCCATCATCTCCAAGCACACCAAGTGGAGATAACATATCTATTGATCAAGTTCTTGAAGATAGTGGTGAAGAAACTCGGATACCGCAAGAAACTCTTGATCTCATAAAGAAATTGGCGGAAGAGTTGCAAGCTAAAATAGCCCGGATACCCACAATGGATGAACCACGCCCCATGAAGGAGTACACTTTGCCAACAATCTCCAATCATCCAAGTTGCATCGTGCTTCCACCATGTGCCGTTGCTTTTGACATAAAGCCGGGGACTATTGCAAACTTACCCCTCTTCTTTGGCTTGCCAAGTAATGAGCCTTACTTGCACCTTCAAGAGTTCAATGAAGCATGCTCGACCGTTCAACTTTTGGGTATTGATGAAGGCAACTTACGTCTTCGGCTCTTCCCCTTTTCATTGAAGGACAAAGCTAAGAAATGGTTGTACAGCTTCCCCCAAGTAGTATCCACACTTGGGAAGAGATGCAAAGGGTATTCCTCAAGTTCTATTTCCCTCCTCACAAGTCTAATTCATTGAGGAATGAGTTGATGAACTTCCGAGAGCTACCAAATGAGTCATTCTATGAGACATGGGAGAGATTCAAGGATATAAAGTGGTGTTCCCATCATGGCCTCTCTAAGGTAGCGGTTCTAAGTGCCTTCTACACCGGGCTTTCACAAGACACAAGGAGGAGAGTTGATAATGCTTGTGGGGGATGTTTCATGAACAAGACCGAAGATGAAGCGATGAAGATTCTAGATGAAATGAGTGAATCTTCTCAACTCTATGATAGTGCCTCGGATAGAAAGCCAATGATGATGAGAGTGCACAAGTACCTATGAGGGAGCAAGAGCAAAGGAGAGGCATGTATAATGTTGATATTCCAAGTGTTCAAATGCAACAAGAGTTGAAGCGGATAGAAGGAGAAATGCAAAAGAAACTTGACATGATTCTACAAGCACAAGGAAGACCCCTCAATCAAATGGCATCACCAAGCCAAATTCGGGAGCCTAGTTTGGGAGTCAAATCCATGGAGCAAGCTTGCTTGATTTGCGAAAGTGTGTACCATAGCACAACGGAGTGTTCACAAAGTGACATGTACCCGGAATTGATAGAGCAATGCAATCTTCTCAGCAACCAAACAAGGCCAAAGAATGATCCTTATAGCAACACTTATAATCCCGGGTGGGAATCACCCTAATTTGGTTGGGGGGAATCAAAACCGTGAACAAGGTCAAGGTTACCAAAGGCAAGGAGGTGGCTATCAAGGTGCAAGTACTCACACTTCAACAATCAAGGAGCAAACAATGCTTATCATGCTCCTAGACCACCTTATCAAGCACCACCTCAACAACCTCTACCTTACAACAACCCCAAGTGCCAATTCAAGAAGCAAGAAAGACACCTACCCTTGAAGAAATGATGCGGCCTTTGTGAATAATCAAGCAAAGCAAGATGAGAAGATCAATGTCATTCAACAAAGTGTGAGCAAGCTTGAGGTACAAATGGGGCAACTAGCTATGAGTTGAGTCAAAGGAAGCAAGGTGTGTTTCCAAGCCAAGTGGAGATAACCCAAGGCATGAAGCCAAAGCTATTACCACTTGAGAAGTGGAAGGCAAGTGGAGAACAATGTGTACATGCCTACCAATGAGGAAGATGTAACTCCAAGGGAGCCACCCGGTTTTGAAAGAAGATCAAAGGGGAAAGCAAGAGAGTTGTCACATGGAGAAGTCATCTTAGGCTTAATGATGGAGAAGAAGAAGCTTTGAATGATAAGAAGTGCTTATGCCGATGAGAAGCAAGAAGAAGAAGCCTTGAAGGACAATTTCAATGCCAAGGTTGGAACTCATGATAATGAAGACTCTCCTTCTACTCTAATTGAAAGGCCATTCAAAAGAGGTATGACCTTCAATCCTCCTTTGAAGATTGTGCAAGATGAAGAAGTGTCTCTCCCTTACCCTCAAGCTATATGGCAACAAGAGAAAAAACTCAAGAAAGAGAGCCAATTGA
>JANPXK010001049.1:0-10500 GCA_024704745.1 Rosa lucieae
TCATCTCTCTATAGGGATAGAACGAGCCCATATCAATCGTACATCTCAAGTACCGAAAATAATCTTTTACACCAATTAAATGGCGTCGCGTTGGTGCAGAGCTATACCATAGCTAACAAGTTCACTGCAAATGAGATGTCCGGTCTTGTGCATTGAGCTAAGTACAATAATGCGCCTATTGTACTCAAGTAAGGCAATTCTGCCTCTAGCACATCTTCGTCATCATCCTTCAGACGAAGAGGATCCTTTTCAGGATCAAGACTAAGGACGATCATGGGGGTGCTTGAAGGTTTGACGTTGTCAAAATGCCTAAGCATCTATCGACACGATGCTTAAGTTCCAAACTGAGACATAATCGTGTTCTCCCATAATCCTTCATCTCAAAATCGGATTTCAAGTGTTCAGCGGTTTCCCTTAACTCTTTAAGGGCTTCTAATGAAGATCATGTCCAACATGAACCGTGATGGAATCCGAAACTTGTTATGGAAACGTGTGGGCATATCCCTTCCCAATCAAGTAGTCATTTTAGCGAGTGTTTCAACCTCTTTGTAAACGCGCTCCATGGTCTAGAGCCACTTGACTTAGGTAAATGAAGTTTACCATGAACCTTCATGTATATTCCGTATCTAGATCCCTATAGAGATACGTAGTAACCACATTTGTAAGCTGCATGTTCAGTTATTCAGAAACTACCAAAGATAGGGTAGTGGAGTGCAATGACATCCATTATAAGAGAATATGTCTTATCGTAGTCGATTCCAGGGCGTTTTGTGAGAAGCCTTGCGCCATAAGGCAATATTACCATCTCCTTTTCTCACTACGCTTTCTAACGAAGTCCCATTAGTCAATAGGTTTTATGTGACGAAGTGTTGGCATCACTAGCTCGAAAACCTTCCTCTTCATTAGAGAATCAATCTTAACCTGGAACACATCTTTCCATTTAAGCCAAATCTCTCTACGTTCGGTTTCATTCATCAATGGAGTGTGGTTCGATATCATCGGACTTAACAAACTCATGCACAACTACATCAACAATTATGATGGAGTCTCTACCCCACGTCTCATGTACACTAGTGTAATTTTCATAGAGCTCTATATTCTCAAGAATAGGTTCTGATGTTGAGGCGTCCCCCAACGATAACCATAACCCGGAAGATTCTCACGAGACGGATTTTGAGTGTCGATGATCAAAGGATTAGAGTGTGCCAAAGCATTCTTTGAACCTACGGGCCTCTCAAGCATCCTAGCTGGGGCCATGGCCTGTAACGCTAGAGTGCCACTCTCTTTGGTGTTGGCGCCATGCCTACCTCCATGTAGGGTGGCGCTACGTCCTCTCATAGGGACGTCCTTCCTTGCAGGCTTGTTTGCAGCATATTTGTGTGATCTCGTCATTTTAACAAGGATCGAGATGAGACATAGTGGGGACAGGCCACGACAATTCCTGTCATTCCTGCTGAACATTGGTGTTCTTATCTCCCCCTAACGACGGGAAGACTGTCTCATCAAAGTGACAACCTGCAAATCTAGCGGTAATGAGATCGACTTGCAAGGGTATGAAGTAGCGGACGATTGTTGGAATCTTAAATCCAACGTAGTTGCCCATTCGTCTGTTAGGACCCATTCTAGAGCGTTGTGGCAGCGCAATTGGCACATAAGGGCATACTCAAATTTGCGTAAGTACGATACTTGTACCCAATCACTAGCTGTAATGCAGAGGTACATTGAGTGGCGGTGGGTCGTAGACGAATCAGCATAGTTGCATGCGATATTGCAGCACCCCAAGCGGATATAAGAAAATTAGTGCACATTACCAATGTCCGGACTACCATCATAGTCGTTTCCGCGAGGCCAATTGGGTGTGTTGATGTGAATATAATGTCCAACATTAGTCCCAATGCAATAACCATCGAAAGTCTTCGATGTAAACTCTCTAGCATTGTCAAGTCCAATTGACGGAAGAGGATGATCCGGGGAGTGAGCCTGTTGTCATATGATATGTGCTAGGAGTGTAGCATAAGCAGCATTACGAGTGGATAATGGCGCAACACGTGACCAGCGTGTTTGTGTGTCAACCAACATCATGAGATATTTAAACATCTACAAGTTGGTTGAATCAATCCATAGAATCCCCATGGATTCTATGTAAGAACATAATGAGTATTTTCATATCCTTTGCATAGGACGGTCTCAGTCCTAATTTTCCAAAGGAACGGCTTTTGTAAAACGAGCGAGAGGCTTTATAAGCAACCAATGAGAATTTTGGTTAGGCCTGAGCGTTTGAAACGCTATTGGAAGCAAGTTGGTGATTGCAGCATCACCTGGGGTGCCATCACCATGATGAACGCTATGCATGGTGTCATGGATAGGGACTGTGCTAGCCCCAAGCTGGTGGTGGACTGAGGCGGTGCCCTAGGCAGCAGCGTCGGTCACACTTAGTCCAGAAATCAACTTTTGATTCATGTTTCGTTTCGCTCGAAAGAAAAGATGTCCATGTGAAGTCTTTAGTAGATGGATCATCATATCATGACCTGGATGACCTATCCTATCGTGACAAAACCAGTATATGTCTAAATCCAAGAGATCTTCTCTTGTAACTTTATTGGATTTAATAGCTCAAATAGTGACATAAAGTCCACTGGAGAGACACATAAACTTCTCTAAGATGCGCCTTTGTTCGCAATCATTAGAGGTATTGCAAAGGAACTCATTTCCGTTCTCTACATGCTTTTTTCGCATGGAATCCGTTGGCTATTCATAGGTGCGATTTGCCCTAAAAGCGTAGAGATTTTCTATGACAGTAATCAAGGTGCCATTTGGCAAGTGGAACTTGGGCTATTCCATGTCCTTGAATTAATACTGATGACCTAGCCATCGTAGTCACAAAGTAATTTGCTCAAAATCAAAATTGAGTCATAATGAAAAGAACTCGAAATTTTATTCATAAGCCAACAGAGTCACATCATTGTCTCTTTGACCAAAGAAAATCTAATCCAAAATGCTAGCTAATGCAAAACAACGGTAGTCATCTAACTTCTTTTGGTAATTCCAAAATGAATGTGACCAGGTGAGTAAAGAGATGTCGGTGGAGCAAGGCTCACTTAAGTACCACTAATCTCAGAACCTTCCTAGACATCACACTTACTTTGGGGTGAGCCTATTTTGAAGAAAGACTAAACCATTGGCATCTACTACAAAAATATGTGGCAATTGCCTATTACATCTCTTGGAAAATAAAAAGACTTAAACAGAATTAGCTATCTATTGATCCCAGCCAGATTTGTAGTCTTCAACCCTTCACTCTAGATCATCTTCTTGATCTTCTTGCTCCACATAGTGAGCTTCTCTTGCTTCACAATATGCTTTGTAGGCGGTGACAATTTCTTCACGAGCTCTACAAATGTGTGCCCAATGATCAGACACTCCACATCGAGAACATACATCTCTTTGCTCAAACTCCATTGATTGAGGCACTTTGAAAGTGTCATTTAGATGGCTCTTAGTGTTGGTGGAGCCACCAACATGGCCAGAGGCGTTGCCTCCCTCTCTGTTTCCACATTGACCTCTTCGGTTCCGTGTTCGCTTATTTTGGCGATTACCTTCCCAAGTAGAGCGATTATATGAACCAGAACGTCCAAATGTATTCCTAAGATTAGGGTTTCGCTCTTGGCGCCCTCTCTTTGGGGCGCGACTATAATTGGATTCTGAAATATGCTCTGTTCCCACGGATCTCGAATTATAGTTCTTCACAAGGATGTTGTTATGCTTTCAGTGACATTCATAGCTCCAATGAGCTCATGAAAGCTTGTGATTCGTCTTGCAGTAACATCGATTCGATAGTTCTTAGCAACCATCAATGCAGAGACGGGGAAGGTAGATAGAGTTTTCTCAATCAATATCGCATTTGTGATCTCTGTACCGCAGAATTCCATTAAGGATTTAATGCTAAGTGCTTCCGAGTTGTAGTCAAGAACTGACTTGAAATCACAGAAGCGGAGGTTATGCCATCTCACTTCTAGGTCAGGAAGCAGGAGTCACGAACGTTGCCAAATCTTTCATCGAGTGAGACCCACAATCTTCTGGGGTCTTCTTCATTCATACACTTGTACTGGAGCAGATCATCCATATGACGAGTCATTATGATGATGGCTTTCGCCTTATTTGCCTCTAAGGTTGCTCTATTGGCTTTCAAAGCTTAAGTTTGCTCAACAGTTAGCACGTCCTGGCTAGGCTCGAGAATCGTATCTAGGATTCCATCGGCCTTGAGATGTTGGCGAACATCACGAATCCACCTGTGATATCCAGAGCCAGTTGTTCCCAATGGAGCAAAGTCCAATTTGTTCAGATTATTCATCATGAAAGAGAACAAGAAATTAGGGTTAGTTTCGGAGCGTAAAAGGCTACCACGAAAACATATAAAATTTATGAGCGTAGTTGCTCCCAAGAAATTAGGAATTTCTTAGCGTAATTGCTTCCAATAAATTCAATTCCAAGAGGTATTGGATTAGATCGAAATACTGACGTAAGTGGTCGATCATAAATTATCTACAAACTCTAAGTTTGGAGATCTCAACAAGCTCCAAGTTTGGAGTGAGCACGAACCTCAACAGTTCAGCTTAATTAGGTCTCCCCTATGATGAAGAAAGGGGGGTAGAAGAAGGGATGTTGCAAGTCCCCGAAAAAGAAGAGAAATTGAATTAAAAAACTCTAAAAAAAAGGGGAACGTTTAGTAAAAAATATCTCGAAATAGGTCGCTGGAAAATTTGACTGGAAAAAGTTGCCGGAAAATTCGTTGACCGGAGGGCTGACGTGGCAGTGCTGACGTGGCGTGGGTCCTAGGGCTTAGGTCAGTGGGCTTCTGGGCCTATGACTTTTTCTTCTTGGCTTGGCCTTCCTTTCTTCTCTCTTTCTTCTTCTTTTCTTCTTTTCTTCTTTTCTTCTTTTCTTCTTTTCTTCTTCTTTCTTTTCTGCCGGTTCATGGTACAGCTGCTCAGGTGGCCGGTTCACATCTTTTTAGGCCGGTTCTTGGACTTTTTCTTTCGGTTCCTGAAACTCCATATCAACGGGCTTCTGCTACTAAAATTTGGTGGAAATTGGAGGTCCGGAAGATGGTGAACCGGTGGAATATTTGCTGTGAGTTGTATGGAGCTTCCGGTGGCCGGTTCGGTAGGTTTCCAGCCTGTTCTTGGGGTTCCGCCGCCGGTTCTAGACTCCTGGAATCGAGTTCTTCAAGGTGTGAGGTGGAGGCAGAAAAGGCTTCAAGGTTTTATATTCGGATTCAAGGTTTTTAGTTTCTTGAATCAGGGTTTGGCTATTTGTTTCAGGGTTAGGGCTCCGTGCTGATAACGTGTTTAAGGAAAATTGAATTGGGAGAGAATTGAGTCGTACTTTCATTGATAATAGGGGCCTCTTTATATAGAGGATTACAAGCATAGAGATAGAGTGGTACATGGAAACATAATCGTACATTGATTGGATATCTCCTAAGATTCTCCGAGAATATCTCTAATATAAACCCTATTTCAACTAGAGCAAATAACCTCGAGTTTGGGCCAGACACATATTCTGGATTTACTTGAACAGAAATATAATTAATCAACATGAATAATATAGTAAATTGTAAAATAGAAAATAAATTAATAAAAATTTAAAAAAATAGTAGATAAATATGGTAATTGTATGAAAAACTTTCCCACTACCTTTAACTTCTCTCCACACACATAGTGGGTCAGCCCTGCTAGTATTGGATTATTAGGGGACATCTCTAATAAATTACTTATTTCAAAATAAATTGAATATTTAGCTAATTTTAACTAAAATTCTACTCCAGCAGAATACATAAATAAAAGTTAACTGTAACTTTTCTTAAATTTTCTAACTATATTTAGCTAGAGATGAGAGATTATTTTTTTTTAATTTTTTTTTCTTTTTCTTTAAAGAGGATTAAAAGATTTCACTCATACTTTCATGGTGACTCGAACCCATGACTTCATCATTAGGTAGTGGGTGAGATGAGAGATAATTTAACTAAAATCTAAGTTTAACTTAAAATTTCAATATTCTGCGGGAGCATAACTCAATAGTTAACTAACTATATTTCACTTGTAGCTATAAATATATGAATATAAGTATCACCGGTGAGATGCTCGGAGATGTAAAGCAGGTCGGTGGATTTCTCAAACTACGTGCGTGAGTAACCCGATAACTAAACTATGCCTCTGGGCTCTGGTGGAAATATTGTTGTCGTGTGTTTTTGGTTGTTGCCAAATATGGACACGTATTTGTGCATAGGATTCCCACTACAAGATAAAACATTTTCAGTGTAATGACTCATACTCCACTACCTTCAGTCCTTCACCTTGATGTGCACGTCTTAGAAAATTGTTTCCAATTCCCAACGGCATTGCCTCGAATCAATGCATCAATAATCAATCCAACTTCACCCTCTCAATATTCAAAAATTTGATCCAAAAAGTAACATATATGGAACATTTTTTGTCTGTTTTTGGTAGGCATTATGAATGAATCATTTGAGCCTAGTTCACTTCATGTTTACTTCTTTTCCTTATAGTTGGAGTTATGTTACAAAATACAAAAGGGGAGAAGGCAAGGAAGACTGCAACTTGAAAATCAGTTCTTTAGAAATACCATAGTGTTTAAGTATATTGGTATTGAGAGAGATTGATGAGAGAAGTGTATTTCATTATAGAGAATAGGAGCCCTATATATAGGGATTACAAAGTGCATAATCTAATGTTACAAGGAATACCAATCCGTGTAGGATTGGAAATCTCAGAACTTCTTCCTATTCCTATTCCTAGTTTGATAAGGCACACTAAACTTGATTTTCCTTCAACACATCCCCCTTGTTGCCGCTCAAACTTGGTGGTGTGACGCTTCATCCGTTGCCTCGTTAAAAACCTTGCCAGGTAACAAAAACCCTGTGGGACAAAATAATCCTGGTCGAAGACAAAAAGAGCACAACACGTCCTTCACTCTTCGAGATCGAACATGTAGAATCATACCCCCCTGATGTCGATATCTCCCCTGATTGCTACAATCGTGGGAGTTCGGATAACTTTCTCAATCCGATGCTCTTCACATGTTTCTCGAAGGTGGATTAGGTAACGACTTAGTGAATAAGTCCGCTACATTATCCTCTGATCGGATTTGTTTCACTTCAATCTTTAGAAGTGATTGTTGTTGCTGATTATAAAAGAACTTAGGCGATATATGCTTGGTGTTGTCGCCCTTGATGAAACCTAACTTCATTTGTTCAATACAAGCTGCATTATCCTCATAAATGCATGTAGGTTCATCTGTGGTAGACTTCAAACCACAACTTCCTTGAATGTGTCGAATTACAGACCTTAGCCATACACATTCACGTACAGCTTCATGTAGAGCAATAATCTCTGCATGATTTGAGGAAGTAGTAGCAACAAGGGTCTGTTTCGTAGACCTCCAAGATATCGCAGTGCTTCCCATGGTAAAGACATAACCTGTTTGGTGTGAGGGTCAGAGAGGTACCCTGCATCAGCAAAACCCATCAAGATCATTGTCGTTTTGATGGAGGGAGATAGGAGGACGCCGGCCATCATGACAGGCGCCGGCAACATGGCCGCGCCATTCCATGGACGGGGGCTTTTGCCTTTTGGGGTCCGATCCCAATTTTCCGTCATTCCTTTTCTCTCTGTAGGGATAAAATAGGCCCATATCAATCGTACCTCTTAGGTATCGAAAGATGGTCTTTACACCAATCCAATGGCGGCGTGTTGGCGCAGAGCTGTGTCGAGCTAACAAGTTCACTGCGAATGAGATATCCGGTCTTGTGCATTGAGCTAAGTACAATAATGCGCCTATTGCACTTAAATAGGGCACTTCGGCCTCTAGGGGTTCTTCGTCCTCATCCCTTGGACGAAACGGATCTTTCCGGGCTCAAGACTACGGCCGATCATGGAGTACTCGCAGGCTTTGCTTTATCTTCATTAAAGCGCCTTAGATTTTCTGAGTATATGCAGACTGATGGATCAAAATCCCATCACTACGGTGCTCGAGTTCTAAACCGAGACAAAACCGTGTTTTCCCAAGATCTTTCATCTCAAATTCGGATTTCAAGTATTAGCAGTTTCCTTTAACTCATCTAGAGTTCCAATTAGGTTCATGTCATCGACATAAACTGCTACGATTGCAAATCCGGAACTTGTTCTTTTAATGAACACGCATGGGCATATTTCATTGTTAATATATCCCTTCCCAATCAAGTAATCACTTAGACGGTTATACCACATCCGTCCAGATTGTTTTAATCATATAGTGAGCGTTTTAATCTTATTGAAAACGCGCTCCGTGGTTTAGAGCCACTTGATTTGGGTAATTGAAGTCCATCTGGAACCTTCATATATATCTCTGAATCTAGATCCCATAGAGATATGCTGTAACCACATCCATAAGCTGCATGTCAAATTTTTCGGAAACTACCAAACTGACAAGGTAGCGGAATGTTATAACGTCCATTACGGGAGAATATGTCTCCTCGTAGTCGATTCCAGGGCGTTGTGAGAAACCTTGCGCCACAAGGCGGGCTTTATATCTTACCACCTCATTTTTCTCATTACGCTTTCTAACAAAGACCCATTTATGGCCAACAGGCTTTACACTTGGGGGTGTCTGCGTTACAGGCCCAAATACCTGTCTCTTTGTTAGTGAATCCAATTCAACCTGGATCGCATCTTTCCATTTAGGCCAATCTGCTCTTCGTTGACATTCTTCAACAGAGCGAGGTTCGATATCATCAATTCTATAATCCCTTTCGCAATATGATATGCAAATGCATCATCAATCGCCATAGAATTTCTATCCATCATCTCATGTACACTAGTGTAATTTATGGAGATCTCTCTATTCTCTGGAGTTGGTTCTGACATTGGAGCGTCCCCCAATGATGTCTCTTGGACATAACCATAATCCGGAATATTCTCATGAGATGGATTATTTATATCGATGATTAATGGATTATTCTGTGCCAAACTCGCTTTCTTTCTTGGGCGAGAATCCATCGAACCTATAGGCCTCCCGCGCTTCCTGGCAGGAGCCGTGGGCCTAGCCATAACGTCACCATCATTGAGAGATGGGACGTTGGCGCCATGCTCATGCATTCTTGAGTTGGCATCATGTCCTCTACTTTTAGGGACATCAATCCTTGCAGGCACGTTTGCAGCAGGTATGTGTGATCTCGTCACTTTAGCGATATCAGAAAACGCATCAGGCATCGATTCTGCTACGTTCTGAAGATCGAGAATTCTCCGCACTTCAATTTCGGACTGTGCGGTTTGGGGATCAAGATGAGACAGAGTGGGGACAGACCACGACAATTCCTGTCGTTCCTGTTGAACATTTATGTTCTTATCTCCCCCTAACGACGGGAAGACTGTCTCATCGAAGTGACAATCCGCAAATCTTGCGGTAAAGAGATCGCTGTCAAGGGTTCTAAATAGCGGACAATGTTGGAGAATCATATCCAACATAAATGCCTAATCGTCGTTGAGGACCCATTTTGGTGCGCTGTGGCGGCGCAATAGGCACATATACTGCACACCCAAATATGCGTAAGTGTGAGACATTAGGCTCATATCCAGTCACCATCTGGGACGCAGAAAAGGGTTGAGTGGCAGTGGCCTCAGACGAATAAGCACAGCTGCATGCAATATTGCATAGCCCCAAGCAGAAATAGGGAGATTGGTGCGCATCACCCAATGCTCGAGCAACCATTTGTAGTCGTTTAATGGCGGCTTCTGCGAGACCATTTGGGTGTGAACATGAGGAACAGGATGTTCAACATCAATCCCAATGGACATGCAATAATCATCAAAAATCTTTGATGTAAACTTCCAGCATTGTCTAATCTTATAGACTTAATAGGATGATCAGGGTGGTGAGCCCTTAACTTAATTATTTGTGCTAGGAGTTTAGCAAATGCAGCGTTCCTTGTGGACATAAACATGACATGTGACCAGCGTGTCGATGCATCAACCAATACCATAAAATATCGAAATGGTCCGCATGATGGTTGAATAGGTCCACAAATATCACCTTGGATTCTTTGCAAGAATGGTATATTTTCTTTGGTGTCCTTTGCATAGGATGGTCTCGATCCTAACTTTGCTAAAGAGCAGGCTTTGCAGAATGAATAATGGGCTTCAGAAATAACCAATGAGGATTTTGGTTGAGCCATGAAGTCACATTTGACTTTAGAAGTAAAAGTTGGAGACAAAGGAGCCTTGGTGGCGTCAATGCCACCCTGAGGCCGCAGGGGGAAGGCGGCGCCGGCCAAGGATGGCCGGATTTGGGGGTGAACGGCGCCGTGAGGCGCAGGGGCTCCTTCGGTGTCCAAAAACCGAGTTTTACTTCTTTTCGTTCTGAAAAAGGGATGTCCGTGTGAAGTCTTTAATATACGGATCATCATGTCACGACCTGGGTGTCCCAAATGGTCGTGCCAAAGCC
>JANPXK010001050.1:0-49552 GCA_024704745.1 Rosa lucieae
TTCGACAAGAAAGGTTGGTTCTCGGTTAAATATGCATATAAGGTAGCTTGTTCTCTTTTATTGGCCACATTTTTGCGTCAACATCTACTGGAGACCCGTATGTTCCACTTTGGAAGGCCTTGTGGAAGGCCAAAGTCCCTAATAAGGTGGCCATTTTTGGATGGCGTACTGCTCATAATATTCTTCCAACTAGGGTTGCATTGACAACGAAGGGGTATACCGGTGAGGTACACTGTGTAGTGTGTTCCCAAGCTGCAGAATCACTTGAACACCTATTCTGTGATTGTTCGATAGCCCGGGACATTTGGAGTGCCCACCCTTTTGCTATCCCTCCTTCTAATTTACTGTGGAAGGACTGGTTATTAACAAGGGCTAGTTCCATGCCCTCAACCCTATTTGATAAGCTTCTTGTTCTTTTATGGAATCTTTGGAGAAACCGGAATGACATTTTATGGTAGAACAATTCTCAATCTAGCTCTTGTCTAGTGGCCAATGCGTTAGCTTGGTATGAGGAATATCTTCAAGCCAACTTGCGTGGGAGTTCTTCTCAAGGCAGACAACAGTTGAGTAAGAAATAGGAACCCCTGTCGGGGATGATTTGAAATTTGAATGTAGATGGAGCCTATTTACCCCAAGTTCCCTATGGGGGAACAGGCGGAGTGCTTCGTAATATGCAAGGGCAGTTTGTTGCGGCCTTTGTTCACATGGTGGACTTTATCAGCTCTCCTCTCCACACCGAGCTGCTGCCTGTGAAGCAAGGCGTGCAATTCTTGCACTCCATGCACATAACGAGTGCAGTGATCGAAAGTGACTGTCAGGTAGCAGTAACAGCTATCACCAGCGAGCAGATTGATCTTTCTCAACTCAGTGCTTTAATTGCTTAAGTTAAGGACCTGTTAGCCTTAACTGCATGTATTAGGATAAGGTTTGTTCCTAGACAGGCTAATACTGTAGCTCATAGACTTGCTAGTCAGGGGTTTGAATCTAATGTCAATCATGAGTGGTTTGTAAATGCTCTAGAACTCATCCTGGATGCCCTTATGTACGATTCCAATCGTATTCATTAATAAATTTCCTTTGTCTCCAAAAAAAAAAAAGCAACAGTATTTATAGTAGGGGCTTTCTTATCCACCTACACCATGTGCCTCTATCTCTCTGCACCAATGAGCAGAAAGAAGCCATTGATGACCTCCTCATCGCCTCCATTGCGACAGAGACAAAGAAGTGCTGTCATGAGTTGTTTTTTTTTTTTGGAAAGGGTAAAATTGGATTTTGAAAAATTTTAAAACTAAAAGAGATTCAAAAAGAAAATTTGGAGGTATGAATAGACCCACCAAATTAAAAATACTTAATGAGGTAAGTGGGAAAAAAAAAACCCTAAAAATGAGATAAATGGACAAAAACTCTTTTATATACTTCTAATTCCATCAGCCGCAAGATGGACTGATCTCCAATTTTTTACAAAAACCATTTCTAGTAAATTATCTTATTAGGTCCCAAATAATGAAATATTGAAATTACGTACGAATAGTAAACCTAAACAGTTAACCTCAGTTAAGTAGTATATATATGATCCTACCAATCATAGTTTATATATCTCTGTACCTAGCTAGCTCGACCACATGTGTGCCCCGAGGAGTCTGGAACAAGCTTCACATCAAGATATTATCTACTTACTAGCTATAATTAATAAGTGGACACCTTCCAGGCTGGGAGAAAATCATCTGTCCCTATCCCTATCATGTTATTTTGACAAGTGATGAGTATTGTTTTGATCTAATTTCTCTTAACTAATTAAGTATAAGTAAATGTGACAAATTAATTCATGGTGTGAGAGGTCAAAGATCGGACATTTGCAGACCTCCAAATAGTATGAGTTGATGAGAGAGAAGATGAGCATGGCTGTGAGCCTGTGATCCCAGAAGAAAAGAAAAATAATAAAAATAAAATAAAGTTAATCTCTAGTATTATCTTTTGGTTGTTTTTTAAATAGAACGAAAACTAACAGGGTTAAGTTGTGTTAGATTAAGGGACATGTGTCAAAATATTTTGCGTGTGACAGAATAGGGATAGAGAAAATGGAGACAGCCGATCTCCTCCGTATTGTGCCCCATACGATACTGGGGTCGACCCCATAAAAACTCTAGCCTTCTACTACTGACACGGCCCCTGCAGAACAGCAGAAGTGGTCACTGAATTAGCAGATATAAAATAATGGAGGCGGCGAGGTGATATAATGAGCTCGTGGTTTTCACCAAAAACAAAAAAAGAGCTCGCGGTCGAACTATTTAAATCAATGGTCCAACTATTTAAGGGTGATAGAACATACTCAACATAGAAGTCAATTAAGGTGGGATCCTCACCCCAAGTCGTCACGACTCACGACCGTTCATTTAATTTTGCACTATAAGTTTTCATTTCAAACTACATAGTATGCCATGCTGCAAATCTATCTACCAATTTGGGAACAGAAGCTGGCCACGAGCTCATCTAACCATGAACGTCGCTAATTTAAATAGTTGGACCATTGATTTTGTTATAGTAGTTTGGTGATATATGTCAAGATCTTATCACTATAGACAATTTCTCTTCTACTATTGGTACGTGTTTTGTAATTTTTTATATAAGGCCGGTGATAGAAACAGAAAAAAAAAAAAAAAAAGTTCATAATAGTGACTTTTAGCTATTCTTTCACAATGTCATTCATAGTAGCTGATTTTTTTTCAGCTTCATATATATGGCCATTTAATACAATTACCTATCATTCGGTTTTATGACTTTTATCTTATAAATTATGTACTTTTAGTACAGTTAATTGAACAACTGCTTTTTTATTATATAAATAGTCATGACCTTAGTAAATGAACAATACTAGTTATTGAATTGTAAGACAGACTGAAATAGTAAAGGATAAAGTTTGCAGAATAAAAAGATTTTTTTTGTTTGGTTGTTTGTAGAATAAAAAATTTTCAAACAAGCTTTTATCCTAACTAACTTATAAGTTATTAGGGTGCATTTGATGTGGTTGATATTTATTATCTATAGTATTAGAGCGTTCTTTGCTAGTTAATTGGTGTCTACTTGAATACAGTTATTTGATAGAGACTTATGATAGTATTTAATGATGTTCTCTAAATGCTTATTAATGTAATCAGGGTTCAGACTCAATGTCCCTCCCTATATTTGACATACAGTTTCATCAATCAAAGCTTAAGGGCAGCTGTACCAGCATTTAAAAAAAATTAACTAATAATATTATTATTTTTATATTCTAGGCAACAATGTAACTCCCCACTCCAACCCTAATGTCAGTGAGATTTGAACCGATGACCTCTACGGTGTTAATTAGGCTAACTAACCAACAAGTCACGACTCACCGATATAAAATTAATTAATTAAAAGAAATTTTTTCACTTATAATTAAGTTAATTCACACATTTCATGCCTCATGAATAAACTTACGTTAGAGGTAGTTTCTAGAAGATGTCACTTCCTCTCATTTTCTAATTAAAAGAGTAGAAGGTGGAGAAATCCAATAAGCGCTTAGGTAATCTAATGATTGACCTTCTTCCCTTCCAAATTGTTTTTTTTTGTTTCATAAATGAGGGAACTCACATAATTTGTCTATTGCAGAGAGGTGGTGGGGTCAGGACAACTGCTTTTTGTTTTATGCTTGTATTGCATTTGTAAGTGACATGACCTGAGATAAATTATTGTGTCCATTTTCACATCTTTGTGGAGAAGATTAAAGGAAGGAGAGCAAATTCATGTCGGTGGGTCATGGTAGCCTTTTGGCTATATAATTATAATAGCCAATTTAGACCACATCTCGCGTTGAAAAGATAAGAGTTAATTTTATTTTACCTCCTTCTTCTTTACATGTTAAATCGATTCTGCACCTTTAATTTCATCACATATATTCATGTGTTCTCCACTTTAATCAATCCAATAATTATTTTTTTGTCAAATATTTTTAAAATTGAAACTGTGGATCTAATGAGCTCTATGTGACTACAATTTTAAAATAGTTGGCAACAAAGCTAAGAATTAAGCAAAGATTGATTGAAATTGGCATGTACAGGAGCACCATGATGAAATTAAAAGTGTAGATGCACGAATGATTTAGGGTATAAAGATTAGGGAGGTAAAATAAAATTCTCCCAAAACATAAACATATTTCTAAAGGGTTTATATTTTCTAGACCACATTCTTTTATAGGAGAATATCACAAATAGTCACTCAATTTTTACCTATTTGACACTTTGGTCACTCACTTTTTAAATATATCACTTTGGTCACTCAACTTTAATTCTGTTATTCACTTTAGTCACTTCATTAATTTTTTTCATTAAAAAAAATTATTTGCCACAATATTAATGATATTTTCGTTCAACTAATTGTGAAAAATTGAGAAAACTGTATTAGAATGATTGGGAGAAATGATTAAAGTGAGATAAAATGCCCCTTGGGTACGTGACTAAAGTGATTGACAGAGTGATAGTTGAGTGACCAAAGTGATATATTTGAAAATTGAGTGACCAAAGTGTTGAATGAGTCATAGTTGAGTGACCATTTGTGGAATTCTCCCTTCTCTTATTGATAACATAAACTTTTTTTTTTTTGAAGGGAAAGACGAAAAACTATATTAATTAAAACTGAGGAGTACATGGAGCGATGCAAATGCATCGAAATGCATCGAAAGAAAAATAATAAAGCAAAACAAGATGCACAAATGCATCTATAATGAGAAAATACAATAAAACATAATAAGATGCACAAACGCATCGAGAGTAAAGGGTAACCAGGATGCATGTGACTTGATACCAAAAAGATTTGGTATCGCTGCACTACATATGTCATGAGAGCAGTATAAGTGTAATAGTAACCGTAGCCGTAACCATAACCGATGATAAAATCACCTAGGAGAGGTGATTCGCTCACCAAGAGTTCGAAAGTGACCGAGGGTGTCAAAAACTCGAATGTCAGCAGGCGAACTTCCAAGAACCAGAACCAATACTAGCACAAAAGGAGCATCTGTCTCGGATCCAAGATCCAAATTTGAGTACGACCTGGGTCCCAAATTCGGACCCAAATCCTTCCCGAATCCAGAGACAAGCCCGCCAGCCCATATAAGGCAAGAGCCCAGGGCCAAGTGGGAAGGCCAGCCTGTCTAGAAATGCTAAGGACACCCAATTTGCTGGGCACCCAAGCGTCGACCATCTCTGTGCTAAACAGCCTTGAGGCCCATCTGATCTGACGCACCATCGACGAAGTTTGGAGAGGAGCAGATTGGGAGAAGGTGCCCATCGATTGTCCTGGAGAACACTGTGATTCTTGGAACAGGACTCCTCCCCATCGGAGAACACCCGATCTCCAAGCCGCTAGAAGGGCCAACCACTGTGCCTCCGTCCAATGTAGGAACCAAATAGCGCCAGTCCTACAGCACCCAGATCCATACTGATTCAGATTGTTCCAACATTTGAGGCGCGCTCACCTTGGCGTTGACGTCCCTCCATCGTGAACCACCCAAGCGAAAACGCCGATCAGCTTCACGGTTTGCTTCACCGCAAACTTCCGATCGATATGCTAAAACATTCCAGTTGCCACAACCAGCGGGTTGAACAGAGACAAGCCACGATCTAAGAGAGAACGACCAACAGGCACCATGAGGAGGGGAGACCTCATAGGGAGCCAAAATTTTTGACGTTCGAAGCCCTAGGGTTAGGGTTCGCCGCCATAGAAGGAAAAGAGAGAGAGAGAGCAGTCGCTCTCATCTATCTTTTTAGTTTTTTAACTAATACTTTGATAACATAAGCATATTCTCAAGGAATTCATAAATTATCTAGATTCCATTCTCTTGATGGTAACACAATCATGTTCCCATGTGAATAGCTTGAGTTTTTCTATTAGAACCTCCAAATTTGCTCACTTGACCTCTATGCTTTTTACACCTCTTATCAAATTTTCAAATACTAAATTTACTCACTAAACTTCCTCAAATAACCTCAATCATATAATTTGCAAACAAATTGTTATCTTTAAAATAAAAAAGTTAGTCATTTCAATGATTTAATAACTCTATAAATCTTAACTAAATATACATTTCTTAATCAAACTTGGGTTTCAAAAATTAATGTCTGATCAATAAGAAAATGCCATGAATTATTCTGTTTTTTATTTTTATTTATTTTTTCTATTTTTGCTATACAAAAAAAAAATCATTTTTTTATTCTAAAAAAAAATCATTTGTTTTAATGTTTTTTTTTCTCTATTTTTTGGTACCACTTGATTAATTATTTAAATATTTTTTGTTTTTTGTTTTCTAAACTACTAGTTTTTTTATATTTTTTTTATGCAAATATAATTGGTTGACTTAGATAGGTCATAAATCATAAACTCACCAATATGTGTTCAACATATATATCATACATTTTTATGTCATATAATCTTAATCATATTTTTAATTCTTATTAAATATATATGAATGCTTTAATGAGTATGTAGTGAAATTGGAAAATGAAAATAGATAAGGAAAATAATAAGAAATACAATCTAATATTATTGAATTGGAAAGTCTACATAAACTAAATATAATATTTTTTTATATAATTATTGTCCTTAATAGTCATTTTATAGTAGGTTATATATGTCATTTAATAATTCATAATAGAGTGAGGTCAAGTGAGCAGATTTGGAGGTCTCAATAGAAACTCTCGAATAGCTTTAAAGTTCCTTTTCATTTTGTGGTTTCCTTTTAGGAACCAGCAATTCATTGAATTCTTATAACACTATTAAAATTTTTGCTAGTGAAAGATAACATATAATAGGCTGTGCCAGATAATAATATAACCGCATACAGGCAAAAAAAATCCAGCATCACACTTCTAATTGCGTCATGTATTTTCTACATTTTCTATTAACAAAAATATACAGTACTATGACAAGTGTTTGATTGTTAATATGTAAGGAGTTATTTTTGTTACAAGTGAAGTCCAAGTCATATTTTAATATGGGAGTACACTTTTTTTTTTTTAATAATGAGTCACTAATTATGAGGAAACACATGTATCGTAAGAAAATTGTACTTCTCAACTGAAAAATAAAATCAAACATGGATGACTCTCATGCATGCAACCTTATATTTCATAGGATTGGCTCCACTACAACAAAATTTCTTATTCATAGCACTTAATGATAGCGTTTTTTATGCAAGTGCTATAGATTGTATATACCTCATTCTTTGATAGCGTTTCTAAAATTTTAAACGCTGTGAAAAAAATTGAGCGGGAGCAAGCGGGTAATGAAAAACATAGGCGGGCTTAATTTTAGGTAGGTGACACTTTAAATGTAAAGCAATGACTAGGACCCTAAAAACCTCTTCTCTTTCGGTGGCCGCTCTCTCTCTTCTCTCTCGGTAGCCGCTCTCTCTCTTCATCCCCACCGAGCTTCTTTCACTCTCGATTGCAGAAACTCTCCTCTTCTCTCTTCGTTTCTTCATAAGGTATGAAACATGAAAGGAACTCATCAATCTTCTCTCTTCATCCCCACGGAGCTTCGAAATCTCTTCACTTTGAAAATTTCTTTTGATTTTAATTTAAGAATGATATCTGGGTATTGGTTTAATTTTTCGTTTTTCTGTTTCAAAACCAGGAGAGCTTTGCAAAGGATTAAATTTCGCTTTGAAGGTAACAGTTAATTAAGCATATACTCGCTTCTGTTTTCTGCAAGTAACTGTCTCTCCCTCTCTCTCTCTCTCTCTCTCTCACACACAGGGAAGACATTGTTGTTCACTACTATTCTTACTTGTTAATTGCTTACATTGCCGATAGACCAATATATTTCATTCTCTTGTACCACCTTTCTCCTTGTATTGATTTTTTTTTTTTTTTTGGGTAATTGCAGGTTTATATTTTTTATTTGGTTCTTCGAGCTCTAGACACTGTGGGTACGTATCTATTTTCTTGGGTCTTATGCTTTCTAAATGCTTTACTGTTGATTGTGTCTGAAAGATTCAATTTGGCTTGTTTGAGCCTAAGATTCAATTAGCCTTGGGCATGTGGTGTTGTTTGTTGGGCAAAATGTCAGCATAGAGTTTACTGAAATTTCAAATTAATTGGACTTGATTAGACACTAGGTGAAAATGATTTTTAGCTTTATAAACATTATTTGGTCCATTAGCTTAATAAGGTCATTCTCTCAGGTTGGATTTTTGTCTCTGTTTTCCCCATTCTGTTCAGTTTTGCTGGTCATATTGTTCTTGATGCATGTACAGAATCATTGTATATGAAAACTGAATCTGTTTGATCTCTGTATTATATCTTGTGTGTTGAGTTGTATCTTTGTTTGCAATCATGGTGTTTCAGATGAATTGTTAAGTCCTTCAAATACAGGTTCTTTTGTAGAGCATCGTCCCAGACTTATACTCAGGTTAATAATCCAAGGGATGTTTTTGCCTTCTGCAGCTGCATTTTTCAATTCTATTCTTATGTATAATCATATGATATATTCTCAAAAAAATTAAATAAAAAGGTGATAAATATATATATATATATATATATATGTATGCATGTGAATGCTAGTAGGTCAGATGATTCTATGCATCATATGTCAGATTAAACTTTTTTCTTCTTTATTAATCTTAATTCCTTCTATAGAGAATGTGAACTTAACATAAAAGTTGATTATCTACGAGTGATTATTTAGCTTATTTGTCTTGCATTAATTTAAAGTTTCCATCTTTCATGGCTGCTACCCTTTCATTGATTTAAAGTTCTCATCTTTCAGAATTTTTCTTATAAAATAGAGTAGTAGTGCTTGCCATGAGCTTTATAGTGGAGCTCCCAAGCTAGATGTCACTCCGAAGTTTTTAATGATGGATTCCTCTTCTGGTAACCACAAAACTGAAAAGGGAGGAACCTTGACTTCAAGTTTTCCTGCTAATGGGGATATGTTTGGACGAGTTGTAAATGGTACTGGTGAGACTGAAGGTAAGGATAGCTGGCCGAATCCACTTTTCCGCTACATTGTGAATCAATCTAAAACCTTGCTCATATTTCTGTAACGTACTTTGCAGGCAAGCGGCTAGCGTTTTTAGTGGAGTGGTTAAATAGTTTACTTCCTGATTTAGGTTTACCAGAAACTGCTTCATATGAGGACTTGAGATCAGTATTGATTGATGGTACCATTTTATGTAGGCTATTGAACAGGCTTAGACCTTGTTCTGTTGACGAGGTTGATTTCCTAGTCTCCCCCTACAAGTTATTTACCAGTTGGATTGAATGTCTGGTATCTTTGTGAGATTTAATTTCCTTGTTCATATGTTCCCTCTTACTCATTTTCTGGTTTATATTATTGTGCAGGGATCTATGAAGACTGTTATAGATTGTCTTTTAACACTTAGAACACGACTTGGGTCAAGTGTTGCAGCATAAGGTTTTTCTCTATTTAGTCCACTGGTAACTATGACAGCCCTCAAAGGGATTTATCTTCCCGTGGATTTAGTTCTCCGTTAACTGTAGAAGAGAGGCAGAAGGTCTTTGTATGAGTCAAAATATCAACGTGCATTGTGTAGTCCTGTTATGTCAGGTACAGTTATTCTCTTGCACTCACCAGATCCATCACGCATGGTAACTGGCTGATAATGATTATGGATAAAAGAAGATAGTAGTAAATACCATTCAAACTGTTTTCCTATACCAAATTTTGTTTTTGCTGATATAGCCTTTATATGGTTCAGTTGACAAACTTTTAGATTTTGTTTTCTTCAAACAGTTGATCTTTGACGCAACTTTACCTTCCACAGAGCCATCAGCAGAACTAATACATCATGTTGGACATAAGTTCCATGAGGTATTTCAGATAAGACAAGGATGCTACGCGGATCTTCCTGCTGCAAAGATCTCAGAAATGATGAAATCTAACAGTTTAGATGTAGTCGATGTACCTGGAAACAAAATCAGGTTCTTTTTTTGTGTTCTCATCAAAGTTGTTATTCTTTGAAAATCTGGTAATATGTTTTATATATGTATTGGTCATGCCATTTCTAATCATGCTGCTACTTGTGATGGATTAGCAAACTTTTCAACTTATCTAATCATGATTTTGTCTTCTGTTTTGTAGCAGTCTATTGTTGAAGATGATGAGCTCCCTCAATTCAATACTAATGCAGTAAATTAGTTATTATATATGTTTTTCTACTTTGTTAAATTTCAGTAAGTAGTCCATATTGGATCCAAAGACACAACTTGTTGGTTGGACTAGTTTTTGAATTTCTTGTATGGTACAAATTAATTATGTATCATTTTGAACCATTAAATGAATTATTATTTTTATGGCTATCATTATTTGAAACTATTTTCAGTTTGACACAAATGTTTAGATGACATTATTGAAATGCTATAATAAGTGTACAGAGACAATGACAAACCGCTATTAAAACAAGAATGATAGCATTCCTTAAATGTTAAGGTAGTTATCTAAAAGCAATTATATATATGACAACAGCAGTTTATAAATGCTATAAATAATAAGCTAATAGCATTTCAAAAATGCTATGGAAAGTATTTTTATAGCAATTCAGAAATGCTATGAAAAACTAATCTGTAGCGTTTTGTAAACGCTATGCTTACAGACGTATAGATAGCATTTCTGGAAAACGCTATCTAAAGCAACAAACCTACCATAGCGGTGGCTGTCATAGCGTTTTCTATAATGCTATAACATGATACTATAGCGTTTTTTGGCCGCTATAGATGACTGTTTGTGGTGTAGTGCTCTCATGATGGACAAATGAACTTGCATGTAGTTTTCAATGTTTTAAAAACTCTTACATGTTAGACTAAAAGATGATTGCTCATGTCAATTAGCAAAAACCGATTGACATAAGTTAACACATGGGTTGCGTGGAGAATTTAAGTATTTAACTTACCAGAACAATTTCACTTCTTTAAGCCTCATTTGGTTCGCGGAAGTAAGTATCGGAAAATGAAAAATTGTTCTTTTCTTACGTCTAATGCAAAAGAAAATGAAATACTTTTCTGAAGCAAAATATACCTCAAATAATCACTTTCCCTTTTTTATATCCTTGTATTTATTACTCACATCACGTTATTTTATTGTATTAATTACAAATTTTTTAACAATTTTCAAGTTAACTTTATTTTATATTATCAAACATTATAATAAAAAGTTTTTTGGAAATTTCATTTCACTTTCCATGCGAAAAATAATGGAATTAGTTTTCTTTCTGTGAACCAAACGATGCCATAGAATATATATATGACCGACCAACCAAAGATATCATTTGTGTCATTACAAATTTTAGGCATGGTAATTGAGTTAGTGATGAAACTAAGGAGCAACAGACTAACAGGATTTGATTGTTAATAAAATGGTGGCAACATCATGGTTTCTATCATATACATTAATAAAGCCCAATGTGACTACCACAGATTCACAAATTATTATTGATACATAAACAGAACCTTGACTAGAACTAGAAGGTAAGCACGTGAAGACCTAAGATTCAATTTCAAATACTAAACCCTTGCGCGAGAGAGAGAGATAACCCTTTATCTTCCACAGAATTCTTATTTTTATTTTATTCAGATCAACAGTGATTCAGCAAACGAGTCTAACTCAACTTGGCAGTTCTGATCTTGATCTGTCGTTTTCAGAAGGGCCTGCAGATATTCCTCGTAAATATTTTCCAAATTGTGATCATCATCATCACCAGCTACAACATTAAGGATTATTCGAGACTGATCACACTCGAAATCCGACGACGACCCATCAACAACAGAGAAGACCACCCCACCCTCTTTGAAATCAGACCAAGGAATAATATTGTTAACATGATCCAGAACTTGATCCTGGCTAGAAGACACAGTAGTGCTAGCCGTGGTAAAGCTATCGTTTCTTGGTAGGTTAACAAAGGAAGTTACCCTGGTGGGTTTGGGGAGATGGACCTTAGGCTTTTGGGGCACTATGCGATCTTCAGTATTGTTCTTGTTCTTGGCTTTGTGGTTCTGCTTCTTCTTCCTCTTGTTTTCCTTGGGGGCAGGAGGCTGGGATAGTTTTTGGTGCGTGTTCGGGTCAGTTCCTTCGCTCATGAGCCT
This sequence comes from Rosa lucieae, assembly GCA_024704745.1. NCBI lineage: Eukaryota > Viridiplantae > Streptophyta > Magnoliopsida > Rosales > Rosaceae > Rosa > Rosa lucieae. The sequence goes on from JANPXK010001050.1 coordinate 12,117, forward strand.
TTTGCTGAGATGGGTGTTCCAGTAGTTCTTGATCTCGTTATCGGTTCGACCCGGAAGTCTACCGGCGATGAGAGACCAGCGGTTTCCGAGAAGTGAATGCAGTCGGATAATTAGGTCATCTTCGTCTGGAGTAATGTTTCCTCTCTTGATATCTGGCCTTAGGTAGTTCATCCATCTTAGCCTGCAACTCTTCCCACACCTAAGGAGGCCTTCATGCACAAAAACACAAAAGCACGTACATAAGTCACCAACTTTATTTGGGTACAAGATAAGTCACCGGCAACTTACAAGAACAAGAAAGTTCATCTGAGCATCAACAATTTGAAAATTAAAATTGAAAAGAAATTTCAATAATGATTTGCGGATGTAATGATCCAATTTCCTTTAAGACCAGGTAGCTCTCTCTTGCAGAGTATTGCCGATCCTTGATCTAATATCGCCTATTCTCTATCCAAGAAAAAAAAAAAAAACAATTTTTTAAGCAATAAAATGTATACCGGCTTTTTTGGGCAAGGATCTCCAATGGCCTTCACCGTGAGCTTCAATATATTTGGTGAGTAATGTGTCCTCTCTGGGAGTCCATGGACCTCTGTGCAAACCAACCTTTGAACAACAAGGAGCCCTTCCCATATCTGTCTGTCTTTCTGACGAATATGAAGCACCAGAGAAATATTATTCTCGCTCTCGCTAAGAGAAAAGGAAGGAAGAGACGGATGCTCTCTGACTAGAGGCACAGAGAATTCTCAGACAAGGTCCTCCTTTTTAATTGTTGGGAGCTAGCGTACGTCACTTCTCTTTTTTTGGTAAAAAAAAAGAAAGTTAAACCAATAACTGTATAGTATCTACTTTCTCTAATAATTGATTTTAATTTGTTTGTGATCGTTGGATCTCCCAAGACATTTTGGAAACTACTCACGTCTTAGATATTAATGATTTAAACATGTTGTTAATTGTTTAGATTTTGGTAAACATGTGGCCAATAATGAAATAAATATCCAGATGCTTACGTTTGGCAAAATTACATTGATTTGCGCACGAACTCAACGACCCTTCCTCCTATCTGCCCTTCCGGTCGCTGCAGCATATTGAAAGCTTTGTATCATCATTTTCAGAGAAAAAGGAATACAGAGAGAAGAAAGCTTTTGTTCTGTTCTGGTAATTGTACGACAACAACACTGAATGCAGGTTTGGACACTTTTACACTAGCTCCTACCGTACTAGATATATGACATGTGTCCTCATATAGGAGACTAATAATAGATCAATCCTAACACATAGGAGTGAATGGATATATTTTTTTTGGAGGTGAGTGCTTACAGTATATTTTTGTATATGCATCTATATAACTAGAAATTACCTTTACCAGAATACCAGATAATAGAAATTACCTGGGTTACAGGATCAGTAGATCGATATAGGTATAAGAAAGACGGTCACAAAAATCGAAATTTCAAAAGCAAAATATGAAAACCAATTTCAGCAGTATGCGAATACTTCAGCAAGCCTTCACCTCAACATTAGTGGCTGTTGATATGATTGTCTAATTATAGAAATTTAAATTGATGATGGTAATTTTGAAATTTTAGCCAAAAAAAACAAAAAAAATCCATGAAATGGACTCTAATTCAAACAGGACCAGCTTTGTTTCTAGTTCGTGCTCTGAATACTCTCTCTTATAATTATGTGCTAACCTCTGCAGGCATCGTACCTTTTATTAATCTACTCTCTGTATTCCTACCCTCTGATCTCCCAATTTTTCATTTATGTTGGATGTTGTTTGTTTTTTTTAATAATGTTTGGCTCAAAATTTTTTGGCCGAAATGAGAGGTCGACAGACTCTAGATTATGCGGGTGCGCCAACCTGAGACGGAGCCACATAGGGGCACAGTGAGTGCGTGACCCACTGACTTTTTAATGTACAAATAAAATTTAGTTACTTTTGATCACTAAGTGCTAGCTTGGTGTAGTGGTTGGAATTTGTTTTTGCTAGTAACAAGGTCTAGGGTTCAATTCTCTTTAGTAGCATTACTATTTTTTTTCTGGTATGTTGTGTGTTGTGTTGTTGAAATTATGAATGGATCACTTCACCTCCTTGAAGTAACTTTTTCCTTTTTGAATTTATGTTGTTTGTTTCTAGTTCGTGCTGTTTTATGCTTAGTTAATTATAAGGGACAATGATAAAAGAGGTCATTTTAAAGTACCTTATTATAATTCAGATAACACAAATGTCTCTATGATAATTAAGGTCACCTCTTTATAACCTGACACTAAAAATATAAATAATTACAACTTATGCCATCCTCTCTCTCTCTCGCTCTCTCTCTCTCTTCCCTGATCTATTTCACTCTCTTAAGTCTCAACTAACTTCATTGCCATGGCTCATTCGACACTGCCGACGGCTTATACGACATCACTTGGTCTGAATCTCATGACTTCCTACTCGTCGCCTCTATCACCAACGACTTCGTCAAGCTCTATGACCTCGCCTTCCCGCCGACCTCCAACCTCCTCCGCTCCCTCTTCTGTTCTACTCCTGCTTCATGTATGGTTCTCTTCACCCTTAATATCTATTAGCACCTGTTCACAAATTCCTAACAAACCTTCTCTGATTCATTATGGGGAGAAAGAAGAAGTTCATCGACAAGAAAAAGGCTATTTTCCAATTAATCTCCTGAGATTCCTCTGATCCCAAAGATGAGGACTCACTCGGCGACGATCGAGTCTTCATCCAAGTCTCCGGCAACCCAACGATGATCCCGATTCGATCTTGGCCGACGTGCCTGAGGACGAAGAAGCTGACAACTATTACGACCACGCTTTCGAAAGCTCTGTGGCGGTGGCTCAGCCCCTGCCGGAGAAACAACTTTGATAATTTAGGTGAGGAATATGCATTTGCATTAAGAAATAATGCATCTGAAATAGATATAATAAGCAGAACAACTTTTGTAAATGTGTTGGATTGTTTTGAGTAGAGAGAGTTAGATTATGTTTCTAAGAATTAGCAATCATCATTTTATAATTCTGTAAGTAGTAAAGTATAACCAGATCAAATTGTAAATTTCGTAGAATTCGAATTCATGTTGTTTGAATATATTAAGCAAACACTTAAATACTTGTCCATTATAAACATGCTATTTCTCCCATCTGTTTTTGATATATTTGAACGTCCACTGTGTAGGTCCATGTAAAAAGAAGAATGACCAAGGAGGATCGGAGAAGCTGGCATTAGTGAAAGCGGGGAGGGAGGAAAGAGGGAAGTACATGGCTAGAGCTGCTATAAAAAAGAAGAATGTATATTTTACTGCAATTCTTTGAAGTTATCATGTTTTAGAGTTCTACAAGCATCGTCATGACTTTGAACTTTGCCATTTGTGAGTTATGCTATAACCCTCTTCCTGGATCCTACTATGGCTATGCACCCGTTAATAAGTGAATAACCACTAGGGCTCCTATAAGGATGTGAGCTTGATTTTCTTTCAACTTGTTTATCAATTTTGCAGGAGGGAGGCTCGAGCAATAAGCAGAAGGAACACAAGTATGCCACTTGCTGCAAAGAGGGCAAAGGTAGCTAAATCTCGGAGTGGCAAAACGCAAAAAGCAGCAGCTTTCCGGCAAAAATTTCTGAGGGAAGAAAGCATGGAAATTTTCCTGAAAAATCCAATTTTCGTTTTGTCATACTTCTATTTCAGTTCAAGTAAATCTTACTTTTACTGTTTTTGGTTAGAAGTAAATTTTACATTTAAGATGAAGACTTCGTTGCAGCTTGATCGTGAGACCGAGGCATTTCAGTAGCTCATTCTTTCTCCAGCCTTCTCTTTTGTGTGCTTGTGGTTAAAGCTTATGGTTAAAGTAAGGGCATTACTAATCACGAAAATGTTCACTTGGTCAGTTATTGACCAAGAAAATAATGCTCAACCACCCTTGGATGTAAATCCAATGGCAGAGAGAATTATTATTAAGTTGAGGTGTTTTGTTTTCCACCCTTAGATGTAAATCTAAGGGTTATTGAGCATAAATTCTTTGGTCAGCAACTGACCAGGTGAACACCATTGTTACTAATCAACAGTGGAATATGATTCCAAATTCATGGTAGAAGCTAGGGTGGCAGAAAGAAAGTGCAAGGATGGCGGAGTTATAAAGAAAATTCTTATTGAAGGGGAGAAAGGGGAGAATCTGAAAGACCTCAATGAAGTATTTGGTACATTGTCTATCATAATGTTGTTTCTGTTGTTAATACACTTGTTAATGAATGAACTGGAACTGATTGTATGTCATTGACCATGTCACTGTTGTACACATGTCATTGATCAAGTCAGTAGCCAAGTCACATTGCATGTCACTGATATATTTTAGAATTTTTAAGTCACTGTTATATCCAAGTCACTGACAGAGTAACTGTTAACCTCATGTCTTTGTTATGAACATGTCACTAGCTAGGTCACTGGTCATATCTAATGTTGATCACTAATAATGTTGATCACAGTCATTAACCAAGTCACTGACCAAGTAACTGTTAACCTTATGTGTCTGTTATGAACATGTCACTGGCCAGATCACTGGTCATATCTAATGTTGATCACAAGTCGATAGCCAAGTCATTAACCAATTCATTGGCATGTCACTGACTAAGTCACTGACCAAGTAACTGTTAACCTCATGTCTCTGTTATGAACATGTCACTGGCCAGATCACTGGTCATATCTAATGTTGATCACAAGTCAATAGCCAAGTCATTAACCAAGTCACTGGCATGTCACTGACTAAGCTAGTCACTGACCAAGTAACTGTTAACCTCATGTCTCTGTTATGAACATGTCACTGGCCAGGTCACTGCATATCTAATGTTGATCACAAGTTGATAGCCAAGTCATTAACCAAGTCACTGTCAATTACATGTCATTTGCCATGTTACTGGCCAAGTCACTGTTACATGTAGCTGACCATCCCCTCAGCTTTCATGGTTTGAAGCACGTATATGTCATCAGTTTTAAGAGAATGGATACTAGTTGGTTCAAAGCAACATATCATCGAGTCAAATCTATGTTTCTGATGTTGTGGACATGTCATAGTATATAGGATATGAGTTGAGTAGTTCTTTAGGGCTAGAGCTTGAAGATAATAAATTGTCTCACTTCAACATATTTCATTTCTTTTTGTTTGGATATTTCTATATAGTGAAGTCACAGGCCATGTCAATGACAATGTTAGTTACATGGTCAGTTACATACATTGTAAGTTACATGGTCAGTTACATGATCAATTACATGGTCAGTTACATGATCAGCTACATGATTAGTTACATAATCTATGACATGAGGTTAACACACGTTGCCAAGGAGTTGGCTTTTTCCAGTGACTTTTCTAGCCAATGACTTGTCTAGCTAGCAACCTGGCCAGTTTCATTATATGATCCTATAAAGTATGTATTTAAACCTCAAGTCACTGGCAAAATCACTGGCTATGTCACTGTCAATCCATGACCAGGTTATTAGCCATGTCACTGGCTATGTGACAAGCCAAGTTACTACTGCATATGTCACTATCAATCACTGTCAAGCCAACTATATAAATGCAGTAGAGATACAAAAGAATTGCTTGACTCCATCCTTGTCTTGAATAGATATAACTATTTTGTTTGAAAAACAATTTGATGGTAATACATTGCATTTGCAAAGAAAATACATGACACAGTTTCTGAAACTCATTAACTAAAATACTGGAGACAAAATTCACGCTGTATGATTACAGTAAACCTATTATATAATGTCTTAATTTCAACAAAGGAAATCAAAAGTGAGCGACGTAGTGATTTCTGCTTCTCTAAAGGTTGAACCATGGAAGGCCAAAAAGCCTATTAGGTGGAAAAGTACTAAGCAACTGACATCTTCAAAGAATGCGAGAGACCACTTCAATTCCTGTGAGCTGGTGAATGTGATCTGCTGCGGCATTTGATCCGAAGATGTATGCAACTATTATAAACTTTCTTCCTTTGGGAGAAACGGAGACTCGGAAAAAGTAGGGCTGCTGTCCAAAAGACTGGGTGCTTACTGATAACCCGAGTGAAACTGCAAATGTGACTAGATGAGTCGCAGACCTTTTGGCAGGAAATGCCCAATGTCATCAAATGCAAAAAGGTAAAATCCCAAGCTCATATCATCATAAATTCCCTGCAAACAGAGACAATTGACTGGGATTTAATTGAGTCACACTTGATATCTCTTTTGAATCCACCATCGAGTAATAAGAAATCAAGAGAAGCAAGCGAGAATACAGCAAAATCAATCAATTTCTATCTCAAAGTTGGCTGATTATGTTCCTAAAAGTGATTGATCCAACAGTGCCCATTAGTTTGAGAATTCTACTAAACCAATTCAAAGAATGATAAGCATAAACTATAATACCTCCAATCACTAAAAAATTGCTTCATGTAGATAGGCTTCCCTCATAACAAAAAAACATAATTTTCAATTGAGCCACACTTCAAAACTCTTTTAGGCCTAAAATGTATATTCTAGTACCTATTTTTTACAACGGCTAATATGTTAAAGATCTGAATTACAGTCCATAATTTTGACAAGCCTATAAAGCAAAGAGATACTGCAACGTACTAACCAAACCCCCTTGCATATAATTATCAAGAAAAAAAGTTCAACAATATATCAGTATCTCACACCAGATTTGAACCACCACAAACACATCATGTCAGTTTTGAAAATAAGTTAAATAAATGACATACCTGGCAGCATCAAATACGGGCTTTCCATTCCATCAATGGTTTACACAGTTTCGAAGCCTTTTTGTAGACGGATCATCATATCATGACTAGGATGATCTATCATGTCGTGACAAAGCCATATGTGTCTAAATCCAAGAGATCTTCTCTCATAACTTTATTGGATTTAATAGCTCGAATAGTGACATAAAGTCCACTAGAGACACACATAAACTTCTCTAAGATGCGTCTTTGTTCGCAATCATTAGAGGTAATGCAAAGGAACTCATTTCCGTTCTCTACATGCATTTTCTCATGGAATTTGTTGGCTATTCATAGGGTACTATGTGCCCTAAGAGCGTAGAGAGTTTCTGTGACAACTGTAATCAAGGTGCCATTTGGCAAGTGGAACTTGGGCTATTCCATGTCCTTGAATTAATATTGATGGTCTAGCCATCGTAGTCACAAAGTCATATGCTCATAATCAAAATGGAGTCATAATGAAAAGAACTCGAAATTTTATTCATAAGCCAACGAGTACATCATTGTTTCTATGATCAAAGAAAATCTAATCCAATAAAAAGTAATATAGCAATCGCCTACATCTCTTGGAAAATAAAAAGACTTAATCAAAATCTCCAGTTTCTGGGTCTTGATCCTTGTAGTCTTCCACCCTTAGATCTAGATCGCCATCTTGATCTTCTTGTGCCATGTAATTGCTTCCCTTGCTTCACGATACGTCTTGTATGCGTTTGCAACATTCTGGGGTTGCGGTACATGTTTTGGCCCAATGTTCAGTTGATCCACATCAAAAACAAACATCATTATGGTCAGGCTCCCTTGATCGAGGCGCCATTGGGCGCGATTTGGACGACCTATCCTCTTGGTGGCGTTACCACCATGGTCGGAGGCTCCGCCTCTCTCTCTTCACACGTTGACCTCCACGGTTCCGTGCACGCCTCTCTTGGCTATTTCCTTCCTCTTTAGGGCCAACATATGGACCAGAATGTCCAGAATTATCCCTATCCTTAGAGTTTCGCTCCTTGCGTCCTCCATTGGGGGCGAGACTATAGTTAGACTCCGGAATAGGCTTAATTCCCACGGGTCTAGCATTAGAGTTCTTCACAAGGATATTATCGTGCTTTTCAGCTACGTTCATGGCGCCAATGAGCTCATGAAACCTTGTGATACGTCCTGCATTTACATCAATCAGATAATTCTTTGAAATCATCAGTGCAGAGACGGGGAAGGTAGAGAGAGTCTTCTCGATCAACATCGTATCAGTTATGGCTTGGCCACAAAACTCCATCAGAGACTTGATACGAAGATCTTTCGAGTTATAATCAAGCACAGACTTGAAATCACAAAAGCGGAGGCTATGCCATCGCACTTCTAAATCAGGAAGCAGGGAGTCACGAACGTTGCCAAATCGCTGCTCAAGTTCTACCCATAGCTTTCTTGGGTCTTCCGCATTGATGTATTCATTTTGGAGCGCGTCATTCATGTGCCTTGTCATGAGAATTATGGCTTTAGCCTGTTTTGCTTCAAAAGCAGTAGCTTGCTCAATGGAGAGCACGTTCTGACTAGGCTCTGGGATGGCTTCCAGAAGTCCATCAGCCTTAAGATGTTGGCGAACATCTCGGACCCACCTATGGTATCTTGCGCCAGTTGTCTCGAGTGGAACAAAGTTCAACTTGTTCAGGTAACTCATCCTGAAAAACAACACAAGATTAGGGTTAGTTTCGGAGCGGAAAAGGCTACCACGAAAAACTATTAAATTTCTGAGCGTAGTCGCTTCCAAGAAATTAGGAATTTTCTGAGTGTAGTCGCTTCCAAGAAAATCCTATTCCAAGAGGGGTTTTGGATTAGATCGAAACAACGATGTATGTGGTCGATTGTTTTCTTCTCAACAAACTCTAAGTTTGGAAGACTCTACAAGCTCCAAGCTTGGAGTGAGCACGAACCCCCACAGTTCGGCTTTTGGTCTCCCCTACGTAGAGAATGGGGGGTAGGAGAAGGGATTTTGGAAGTCCCCGAGACAAGAAGAAGAAATTGAAAACTTTTAGAAAAGTTTACCTTAAAAAGATGCCGGAAATCTTGACAGAAAAGTTGGCCGGAAAATGCCGCCGGAAGTTACTGTGGCTGTCGGAAATGTCGATGGAAGTTACTGTAGCTGGCGGAAAAGTTGCCGGAATGTCACCTGAAAACTTGCTGGAAAGTGGCCGGAAAGTTACTGTAGCTGTTGAAAAGTGGCGGGAATGTCACCTGAAAACTTGCCGGAAAGTGGCCGGAAAAGTTGCCGGAAAAATGTTGACAGGCCGTTGACCGGAGGGTTGACTGACGTTGACTGACCGTTGACCGGTGGTGCTGACGTGGCTGTTGGGTTGATGACGTGGCAGCTGACTGGATGCTGACTGTGTGGATGCTAACATGGCAAACCTCTGGGCTGCTGGGCTTGCTTCCGTCTTCTGGGCCTCTAGGTCTGATTGGTTTTTGGGCTGAAAGCAGGGCTGGATCAGTTGGGCCGCGCTGCAGGTTGACTGGGTTGGGCTGACTAGAGAAAATTTGGCAGATGCAGACCGGCAAGGAAACGTCAAGTGATTTACCGGATGGTTCGGGGTCTTGCCGACCGGTTCTCGGAAAAGTTCCACCTGTTCCTGGATCCTGGGGTGGCATGGCAGCTTTTGACAAAAGACTGCGGTGATCGGTGGACGGGAAGGATGCGAAATCAGGCAAATGATCGACGGATTCTTCTTGGGGGCCTGTTTGGTCACTTCCGGTGGCCGGTTCAGGTAGATTCCGGCCGGTTCTGAGGGTGGGGCCGCCAGTTCTGGATTCCTGGAGTTGAGATCTTCAAGGTGGGCGGCGGTGGTTTCTGGGATTTGAAGGCTACGAATTTAGGATTTCAGGGTTAGGGCTTCGTGCTGATAACGTGTTTTAGAGAAACTGAATTTGAGAGGAATTTGTTGTGTATTCTCATTGATAATAAGGGTCTCTTTATATAGAGGATAACAATGCATAGAATCTCAATCATATAAGGAAAGTAATTCTACATTGATTAGGATTCTAGATCCTTCTAATTAAATCCTATTACCACTAGGTCAAGTAACCTAGAGTTTGGGCTAAACACAAATTAGGTTTTCCTTGAACAGTAATTCAATATTTGTTCAGTTATATGAATTATGAATTGTGGGTGTGATTCGTATGTCGTTGCGTGAGAAATTTGGTTTCAAATGATTTTATTTTCGAAACGAACGTTATTTAGAGGGGTCACTAAAATCAAATTTTTTTACGTAAGGAATTTGGGGAAACTTCCTTCACGAAAGTTGTAGAGCTCGTCGATACGAGTTCGTGCATATGAGGAACACAAAAATCGGAATTCGTATTAAGAAGTTATAGCACTTGGAAAAGTTACCAAATTGGGTATATATATAAATGGAAAGTTTCCAAATTTAGGGTTTTCCATTTCTGTCGGAAGTACTGTTCATCTCTCTCTCCCCCGAACCCGAGTTGAAAACAGAGCATAACTTCTCCGGCCGATATCTCCCTCTTCCGGCCACCAAACGACTTGATTCCAAAACCAATTTCGCTTACCTTGACGTTTTATACAATTTACCAGAAGACATCGAGGTGAAAAACGAACTGTGGAGAGCGCTACAAGGCCGAGAAGCTACACAGCTAGAGCTGAAATCGCCCGAGCTGTTCCTCCCTTCGCCTGCTGATTTCTTCCTCCTCCGGCAACCAAACCACACCAAAACACTTCCTTTGGCTTCGTCTAAACCTTGCGCAGCTGCCTTGTGGAAGCTTTGCGCCGCCTTGTGGCTTGTGGCGGCGGCGGAAGCTCGTTTTTCCTTTCTGGCCGACTTGGGGTGCGAAGGGAATATCCCGAGTTCTAGGTCACCAATCTTCGAGATTCTTAGTTTGTTGAACTCCCCTTGAGTTTCTGATGAAGATTCCAAAAGACTCGAACCGGAGGTGAACGTTTTCATGCTCGTCGGAGCTCTCATCGGTTTCTGCAAAAATTCCGGCCTAACCGGACTGCTTTAGGTAATTTCGACCACTTCCACTCATTTTCTGACTTCGTTCTAGTTATGAAAGTTTCTCAGATCGATGAAAAGAAGAGAAGTAGCCTGGCCCCGACGCTATTTGCGGTGGTCGGCGGCGGCTCTGCCTCTAACTCCGGCGGCATTTTCCGGCCACTTTCGGGGGTCTCAAGGACAGTTTCTGCCCATTTTAATGTTCTACATGTTGTTACGATCATTTCGATATATAGCATGTAATTTTTGGGGATCGTATGATTAAGTTGTGAATTTTACGATTTCGATCGATTCCGATCGTTCGATTTGTGATCTGTAAAGATCGGACCGTCCAATGGACTTATAGTTTTGATATAAAGATCGTAGGACTGTCCTGATGACCTAGTGTGGTCATGGGTAAAGATCCGACTGTTGGATCTTCGTATAAGTGCGTTTTATGATTTGTGTGCTAAGTTGAGACCGTGTGTGGTTAGGTGATGGACGGTTTGAGTTGGCAAACGATTGTGAATCGTATTTCGAGCCGTTAAGACTCACATGGTTCATTTACAAACCGAATTTCCTTATTGCACAATTATTCGTTATGTGTGAAAAATGGTTTTAAGGAATGAGTTTAAAGTATATAAGAAAATGAATTTCTTGGTTTTACTACGTGTGAACTATAGTTGGTATTAGTGGTCATTCCTGAGTGGATGATTACGTATATATATATTTACGTGAAATATATATATCTTGGTGGAATTGAGTGTGTAGTTTACTATTGTTGTGCAATGTGATGTTGAGGAAAATGTATGGTTTTGGAAATAAAAGATGGTTTTGTTGGCTTTGAGTTTTGAAAGAATAGGTATGGTTTTGGTGATGGTTTGAGTTGAGAAACAATAATTGGAAAATGATTTCATTATTATTTGAGGCTATTGGAGATGAGGAGGAAACAGTATTATGTGACGATCTGTGTGAGTACATGTGTGGTGACTAGTGTGAGGGTATGGGATCGGACGCCATAATCCTAGGTGGATGACAGGCTATGATTGAGTTAGTGGGATCGGATGCCATAATCCTGGGTGGATGACTGGCTACGATTGAGTAAGTGTGATCGGACGCCATAATCCTGGGTGGTTGACGGCTATGATTGAATAAGTGTGATCGGACGCCATAATCTTGGGTGGATGACGGGCTACAATTAAGTAAGTCGGACGCCATAACCCTAGGCGGTGACGGGCTACGATTGAGGAGGGTATTGGACGCCATAATCCTAGGCGGTGACGGGCTACAATTGAACGAGTTATTTTGTGAGATTGTGTATTCAGAATCGAATGGTGAATTCTTGGTTTTAGCGTGAGTGTTTGATTTATTTATTTATATATTTCTTTTTCATTGCTATCGTGTGATTTCTTTATCTACTTTCTTTTTTCATTTCATTTGTTTGATTTTAATGTAATCTTCTGAACTAAACTATATGCAGGGATTACTATGATTTTTTTTGTTTGATTTTAATGTAATCTCCTGAACTAAACTATATGCAGGAATTACTATGATTTCGTTTGTTTGTTTGATTTGATCTCCTAAACTAAGTTTCTATGCAGGGATTACTGATTTTGTTTAATTCTTATTGTGTGTACGGTTGTGGGTTGTGATCCGTAGCGATCGTGAAATGAGTTGAGATGTCATGATTTTGGCAAACGGTTTATGTTGAGGGGAGTGAATGTGATTTTGTGGTTATGCTGTTGAGGCAAATGATTGGTGATCTGATAAATTGTGGGGTTGTAGAGTGTTTAAGATATTTGGAGTTAATTGTGTAATTGGAGTTGTGGGAAAAGAGATAAAATGAATTGAGAGACAGAGCCTGTGGGTGTTAGTTGGGTTGAAATGATTGAGCATGATATTGATTATTATGCACTTGACGTTTGTGTTGTGATGATTGCTTATTGATTTGTTTGACTGAGATAGTGAAAGCATGTTTTTGTGGAATTAAATGTTAATGCTTTAATTGTCTCACGAATTGAGGAATTATAAGCATGAGTGACGTGAGTCACTTTAATTGAGTTTACTCATACGGCTGAAAAGCTTTCCGGGTTTGTTTTATTCATTCCCGGTGCACTATTTCTATGGTGTAGGGGTTTTTATGCAGGTAGATTATCGAGTGATCATCATCGAAGTTGAGGTGGACTTTCCGTCATGTGGGTGTAGAAGGGCGCTTATACTTGTAGTCTTCCGCTGTGTAGTGAGTTGGTGAGTGTGGTTACATGTTGAATTTACATTCATTTAATTTGTAAGCTCAGCTGTTTAGTTGCTTATTTTAAACAAAAAAAATTTCTATGTGTTTCCTTGTGTGTTTTTGCGTTTCGGATTTGAATTACTGTATTCAAAATTCGGGGCGTGACATTTAAATTGGGTAAATGGGATTAAAAACTTCTTAGTGGAGTAAGTGAGCAATTTTTAGGCTCAAATTGGGTAAGTGGGCAAAACCCCAAAGTTTTATTTGTCAAATTTTAGGAAGAATAGTTATCATTTTGGCGACCAAAAGTTCTATTGGGAGGCAATAGAAGTCTATTGAGGCAATAAAACTTTTCGGCAACGTATGAAATCTCCGACGACCTCTTTGGGGACCTCTAGTAAGACTTTCAGAAAAGTTTTGTAGGCAGCGGTCGGTGACGGGAATCCGGCAACCGGTGATCGGATTCAGGTGAAAATTGGCAGAAATCTGGCGGCCAGTGACGGGGCTTCGGCGAAGCCTCCTATGGTTTCTCTCTTTTCCATTTTCTCTCTTGCTCTAAGTAACAAAGGGGTGAGTGTAAAATAGTCTAAAAAAATAAAACTTAATGAGGTGTTAGGGAAGACTTCCTTATAGTGTTTTGGGTAAGGAGGAATTAAAAAGGGTGATTCTAGTTGGACCTCGAAATTTTGCCTTTGGACCTCCTCACTAATTTTTTTTTCTTATAAACTTCCAATTTTGTCCCTTATATTTCTATTTGCACCTCATCTTTTCACCATGTATCAAGCTGAACCATTCTTCAAAGAAACATTAAACCAAAATTTCAATAATCAGTTGCAACCATAGATGAATCTCATGACATCAAATTCCATTAGAACATCATTATGAAAATCATCCTCTTTCAAAAGAGGATCTACACGTGAATTCAAAAATTCTGGTCTTCTTCAATTTCAGTAGGTTCTTAAACCAATATAGATCATTAGTTTGAAGAATTATTATATAATTTACATTAGTATGTTTAAGGTCGAATAACCAGAAAATCCGCTACTTTTACCTTGGCCAATATAGTGATGTGGAGTAGGATGATGAATCAAATAAACTTTGCTGCTATAGGGAATTCATCGCCTCAGATTATATCAAAATGAATCTCTTTTTCCCTCCCTTTCACCTCATGGCCACACCAATCTTGAACTCAGTTTCTAAGTACCTTGGTGACTTGTACCCCGCCAACAAGCAAAAAAAAATCTTAATGTTCTGGCTTCCCATTTCATTGATTGAAAATCCTTATAGTGGTAATACTTTAACAATAAAATCAGCATATTGATGATAAAGAAAAGCAACAATATGTCTAACTAAAAAAAAAAAACCCTAGAGAGAGCCTCCCTCTTGTCCCTAGCATCACCCCTCGTTCCTACCCGATCTCCTCCGGGGATCTGCAGCCTCCGACATTTGGAATCCTATTATCCTTTTACCCTTGCTTCCCATGCAGAATTTCAAAATCCTAGTTTGGAATTTTCGGGGTCTCAACAATATTGAGACTCAAGATGCCCTAGTCAATATTGTGCGTCAGAAAAACCCTAGTATTGTTTTCCTATCGGAAACCCTAGCAACGGCAGACTTGCTCAATGACGTTCGTCGACGCATAGGTTTTGATGGTGTGCTTTGTTCACCACGAGAAGATGATTGTTGCGGTTTAGGGTTATTTTGGAGGAAGGAAATCCTTGTGTGTCTCAATAACTACTCTGCTAATCATATTGATGCAGAAGTAGGAGTAGTTGGATCTGAAGGTGTGTTTCATTTCACTGGAAAATCGCAGTACTACGTGGAATCTGCTCAGAACCCTAGCAGGTCAGGTTAATTCAGTCTAAATTGGAAGTGTTAATGAAAATGGCTCACCAGGACTCCCATTTTGACGAACTGAAAGCTCTCCAATTTAGGTTGAATGAGCTTATTTCAATGAAAGAAACTTATTGGAGACAACGCTCCAAAGTTCAATGGCTTCGGGAAGGTAACCGGAATACCAGTTTCTTTCACAGGAGAGCCTCTAATAGAAGATGTAGAAACCGTGTCAAGGGTTTGGTGAAGGAGGATGGGCAGTAGACCAATGAACCTAGTGAAGTGACAGACATCTTAGTTCAATATTATGAGGATATTTTTCATGCTGAAAGTTCTGATCCTTTGGCTACCGATATGGTACTTGATTGTATCCAACCGAGAGTATGAATGCTGCACTCACGGCCCCTTACTCGGATGATGAGATTAAACGTGCCTTGTTCTAGATGCACCCTTCAAAATCTCGGGATTGGATGGTATGTCTCCCTGTCTTTTCCAGAAGTTTTGGGATGTGGTAGAGTTTGATGTATGCAAGGCAGTTAGAGAAGTACTCAATAGTGGACAGATCTCCTGAGAGTCTAATTTCACCCACCTTGTCTTGATTGCAAAATTTAAAGAGGTAAAGCTAGCATCAGACTTACGACCGATTGCTCTTTGAAATGTGGTCTACAAGATTGCCTCAAAGGTGCTGGCCAACAGGTTGAAACAGTTCCTTCCAGATATTATTTCTCCACTTCAGAGGGCGTTTGTTCCCGGTCGTCTTATTTCTGATAACACTCTTGTGGCTACTGAGGTAGCACATTTTATGAAAAAGCTTCAAAGACAGGCGGACGACTTCTTTTCATTGAAGCTAGATATCTCTAAGGCCTATGATAGGCTAGAATGGAGTTTTTTGGAGGCTATGTTGGTGAAACTAGGTTTTGCCAGAACTTGGGTAGATGTTATATTAGCTACTGTGAAGTCTGTAAGTTACTCTATCCTTATTAATGGTAACCCTACTGGTTTTATTCTGCCAACTAGGGGTATAAGGTAAGGGGATCCCCTCTCCCCGTATTTGTTTATCTTATGTGCAGAAGGTCTTTCTGCATTAATTTCTTCTAGTGTTCAGAATAGGGTTCTCAGGGGACTCACTATGTCACCTTCCGCTCCAACCATACACCACTTATTGTTTGCGGATGATAGCTTTCTATTTGGAGAAGCTTCTGCTAGAGAGTGTCAGGCTGTTAAGAATATTCTCTCCATTTATGCCAGGGCATCAAGACAGAAGATTAACCTAGAGAAGTCTAGTGTGGTGTTTAGTGGTAATGTGGATTTACATTCGCGGAATCACTTGGCGGCCATTCTTGGTGTTAAATGTGTGAAGGAGCATGGGTTATACCTTGGCCTACCAATACATGTGGGGCATAACTTTGCTTATTTGAAGGAAATTCTTACCAAGAAATTGATAAGTTGGCGATCGAAAATACTTAGTGCAGGAGGGAAAGAGCTTCTTCTCAAAGTTGTTGCTCAAGCTCTTCCGAATTATGTCATGAATTGTTATCTGCTTCCCAAGTCCCTTTGTGAAGACCTTCAACAACTCAGTGCCCAATTTTTTTGGGGAACCACTGATGAGAAAAGGAAGATTCATTGGAGGTCGTGGGAGAGAATGTGTCTCCCAAAGGAGCAGGGTGGTTTAGGGTTTAAACACCTTTACGCTCATAATCTTGCCATGTTATCGAAACAAGGGTGGAGATTTTTGTCCAACCCTACATCACTGGTCGCTCGTGTTTTCAAGGCAGTTTACTACCCTAATAGTTCGTTTCTTATAGCGGATTTAGGAGATAGACCTTCCTATTCGTGGCGAAGTATTTTGGAGGCAAGACCAACTTTACAAGCCGTTATTTATTGGAAAATTGGCAATGGGACCTCGGTTAATATATGGACCGACGACTGGATTCCCAATATTGCTTCCCACTCGGTAACTAGACCTTTTGACACTGTTTTTGAGTTGGTTTCAGACTTAATTGACTTCAGTACTGGATCCTGGGATTCTGTGGCAGTTCATGCTTGCTTTACAGCTGATATGGCCATACATATTCTGACTATTCCCTTAAGCAGACGTTTTGGGTCAGACAAGATTGCTTGGAAGTTCGACAAGAAAGGTTGGTTCTCGGTTAAATCTGCATATAAGGTAGCTTGTTCTTTTTTATTGGCCACATTTTTGCGTCAACATCTACTGGAGACCCGTATGTTCCACTTTGGAAGGCCTTGTGGAAGGCCAAAGTCCCTAATAAGGTGGCCATTTTTGGATGGCGTACTGCTCATAATATTCTTCCAACTAGGGTTGCATTGACAACGAAGGGGTATACCGGTGAGGTACACTGTGTAGTGTGTTCCCAAGCTGCAGAATCGCTTGAACACCTATTCTGTGATTGTTCGATAGCCCGGGACATTTGGAGTGCCCACCCTTTTGCTATCCCTCCTTCTAATTTACTGTGGAAGGACTGGTTATTAACAAGGGCTAGTTCCATGCCCTCAACCCTATTTGATAAGCTTCTTGTTCTTTTATGGAATCTTTGGAGAAACCGGAATGACATTTTATGGTAGAACAATTCTCAATCTAGCTCTTGTCTAGTGGCCAATGCGTTAGCTTGGTATGAGGAATATCTTCAAGCCAACTTGCGTGGGAGTTCTTCTCAAGGCAGACAACAGTTGAGTAAGAAATGGGAACCCCTGTCGGGGATGATTTGAAATTTGAATGTAGATGGAGCCTATTTACCCCAAGTTCCCTATGGGGGAACAGGCGGAGTGCTTCGTAATATGCAAGGGCAGTTTGTTGCGGCCTTTGTTCACAGGGTGGACTTTATCAGCTCTCCTCTCCACACCGAGCTGCTGCCTGTGAAGCAAGGCGTGCAATTCTTGCACTCCATGCACATAACGAGTGCAGTGATCGAAAGTGACTGTCAGGTAGCAGTAACAGCTATCACCAGCGAGCAGATTGATCTTTCTCAACTCAGTGCTTTAATTGCTTAAGTTAAGGACCTGTTAGCCTTAACTGCATGTATTAGGATAAGGTTTGTTCCTAGACAGGCTAATACTATAGCTCATAGACTTGCTAGTCAGGGGTTTGAATCTAATGTCAATCATGAGTGGTTTGTAAATGCTCTAGAACTCATCCTGGATGCCCTTATGTACGATTCCAATCGTATTCATTAATAAATTTCCTTTGTCTCCAAAAAAAAAAAAAGCAACAGTATTTATAGTAGGGGCTTTCTTATCCACCTACACCATGTGCCTCTATCTCTCTGCACCAATGAGCAGAAAGAAGCCACTGATGACCTCCTCATCGCCTCCATTGCGACAGAGACAAAGAAGTGCTGTCATGAGTTGTTTTTTTTTTTTTGGAAAGGGTAAAATTGGATTTTGAAAAATTTTAAAACTAAAAGAGATTCAAAAAGAAAATTTGGAGGTATGAATAGACCCACCAAATTAAAAATACTTAATGAGGTAAGTGGGAAAAAAAAAGCCTAAAAATGAGATAAATGGACAAAAACTCTTTTATATACTTCTAATTCCATCAGCCGCAAGATGGACTGATCTCCAATTTTTTACAAAAACCATTTCTAGTAAATTATCTTATTAGGTCCCAAATAATGAAATATTGAAATTACGTACGAATAGTAAACCTAAACAGTTAACCTCAGTTAAGTAGTATATATATGATCCTACCAATCATAGTTTATATATCTCTGTACCTAGCTAGCTCGACCACATGTGTGCCCCGAGGAGTCTGGAACAAGCTTCACATCAAGATATTATCTACTTACTAGCTATAATTAATAAGTGGACACCTTCCAGGCTGGGAGAAAATCATCTGTCCCTATCCCTATCATGTTATTTTGACAAGTGATGAGTATTGTTTTGATCTAATTTCTCTTAACTAATTAAGTATAAGTAAATGTGACAAATTAATTCATGGTGTGAGAGGTCAAAGATCGGACATTTGCAGACCTCCAAATAGTATGAGTTGATGAGAGAGAAGATGAGCATGGCTGTGAGCCTGTGATCCCAGAAGAAAAGAAAAATAATAAAAATAAAATAAAGTTAATCTCTAGTATTATCTTTTGGTTGTTTTTTAAATAGAACGAAAACTAACAGGGTTAAGTTGTGTTAGATTAAGGGACATGTGTCAAAATATTTTGCGTGTGACAGAATAGGGATAGAGAAAATGGAGACAGCCGATCTCCTCCGTATTGTGCCCCATACGATACTGGGGTCGACCCCATAAAAACTCTAGCCTTCTACTACTGACACGGCCCCTGCAGAAGTGGTCACTGAATTAGCAGATATAAAATAATGGAGGCGGCGAGGTAATATAATGAGCTCGTGGTTTCCACCAAAAAAAAAAAAAGAGCTCGCGGTCGAACTATTTAAATCAATGGTCCAACTATTTAAGGGTGATAGAACATACTCAACATAGAAGTCAATTAAGGTGGGATCCTCACCCCAAGTCGTCACGACTCACGACCGTTCATTTGATTTTGCACTATAAGTTTTCATTTCAAACTACATAGTATGCCATGCTGCAAATCTATCTACCAATTTGGGAACAGAAGCTGGCCACGAGCTCATCTAACCATGAACGTCGCTAATTTAAATAGTTGGACCATTGATTTTGTTATAGTAGTTTGGTGATATATGTCAAGATCTTATCACTATAGACAATTTCTCTTCTACTATTGGTACGTGTTT
This sequence comes from Rosa lucieae, assembly GCA_024704745.1. NCBI lineage: Eukaryota > Viridiplantae > Streptophyta > Magnoliopsida > Rosales > Rosaceae > Rosa > Rosa lucieae. Next base: position 31,639 of record JANPXK010001050.1, read on the forward strand.
TGTAATTTTTTATATAAGGCCGGTGATAGAAACAGAAAAAAAAAAAAAAAGTTCATAATAGTGACTTTTAGCTATTCTTTCACAATGTATTCATAGTAGCTGATTTTTTTTCAGCTTCGTATATATGGCCATTTAATACAATTACATATCATTCGGTTTTATGACTTTTATCTTATAAATTATGTACTTTTAGTACAGTTAATTGAACAACTGCTTATTCATTATATAAATAGTCATGACCTTAGAGCATCTCCAACAGAATACTCATTTAAAAAAAAATTTGAAATTTAACTAGTTTTAGGCTAAGTTTGATCTCCAACAGACTAGCTAAACAAAAGCTAAATTTAGCTTTAGCTAAAAGACCTAGCTATATTTAGCTAGAGATGAGAGAGAATTTAACTAAAAGTTAAATTTAACTTGAGTTTTAGGTATTTGCTGGAGCATAACTCAATATTCAACTAGCTATATTCCAATTTTAGCTACTTTTAGTTATCAAGATAGCTATCACTGTTGGAGATGCTCTAAATGAACAATACTAGTTATTGAATTGTAAGACAGACTGAAATAGTAAAGGATAAAGTTTGTAGAATAAAAAGATTTTTTTCGTTTGGTTGTTTGTAGAATAAAAAATTTTCAAACAAGCTTTTATCCTAACTAACTTATAAGTTTTTAGGGTGCATTTGATGTGGTTGATATTTCTTATCTATAGTATTAGAGCGTTCTTTGCTAGTTAATTGGTGTCTACTTGAATACAATTATTTGATAGAGACTCATGATAGTATTTAATGATATTCTCTAAATGCTTATTAATGTAATCAGGGTTCAGGCTCAATGTCTCTCCCTATATTTGACATACAGTTTCATTAATCAAAGCTTAAGGGCAGCTGTACCAGCATTTAAAAAAAAATTAACTAATAATATTATTATTTTTATATTCTAGGCAACAATGTAACTCCCCACTCCACCCCTAATGTCAGTGAGATTTGAACCGATGACCTCTACGGTGTTAATTAGGCTAACTAACCAACAAGTTACGGCTCACAGATATAAAATTAAATAATTAAAAGAAATTTTTTCACTTATAATTAAGTTAATTCCCACATTTCATGCCTCATGAATAAACTTACGTTAGAGGTAGTTTCTAGAAGATGTCACTTCCTCTCATTTTCTAATTAAAAGAGTAGAAGGTGGAGAAATCCAATAAGCGCTTAGGTAATCTAATGATTGACCTTCTTCCCTTCCAAATTGTTTTTTTTTTGTTTCATAAATGAGGGAACTCACATAATTTGTCTATTGCAGAGAGGTGGTGGGGTCAGGACAACTGCTTTTTGTTTTATGCCTGTATTCCATTTGTAAGTGACATGACCTGAGATAAATTATTGTGTCCATTTTCACATCTTTGTGGAGAAGATTAAAGGAAGAAGAGCAAATTCATGTCGGTGGGTCATGGTAGCCTTTTGGCTATATAATTATAATAGCCAATTTAGACCACATCTCGCGTTGAAAAGATAAGAGTTAATTTTATTTTACCTCCTTCATCTTTACATGTTAAATCGATTCTGCACCTTTAATTTCATCACATATATTCATGTGTTCTCCACTTTAATTAATCCAATAATTATTTTTTTGTCAAATATTTTTAAAATTGAAAATGTGGATCTAATGAGCTCTATGTGACTACAATTTTAAAATAGTTGGCAACAAAGCTAAGAATTAAGCAAAGATTGATTGAAATTGGCATGTACAAGAGCACCCATGATGAAATTAAAAGTGTAGATGCACGAATGATTTAGGGTATAAAGATTAGGGAGGCAAAATAAAATTCTCCCAAAACATAAACATATTTCTAAAGGGTTTATATTTTCTAGACCACATTCTTTTATAAGAGAATATCACAAATAGTCACTCAATTTTTACCTATTCGACACTTTGGTCACTCACTTTTTAAATATATCACTTTGGTCACTCAACTTTAATTCTGTTATTCACTTTAGTCACTTCGTTAATTTTTTTCATTAAAAAAAATTATTTGCCACAATATTAATGATATTTTTGTTCAATTAATTGTGAAAAATTGAGAAAACTGTATTAGAATGATTGGGAGAAATGATTAAAGTGAGATAAAATGCCCCTTGGGTACGTGACTAAAGTGATTGACAGAGTGATAGTTGAGTGACCAAAGTGATATATTTGAAAATTGAGTGACCAAAGTGTTGAATGAGTCATAGTTGAGTGACCATTTGTGGAATTCTCCCTTCTCTTATTGATAACATAAACATTTTTTTTTTGAAGGGAAAGACGAAAAACTATATTAATTAAAACTGAGGAGTACATGGAGCGATGCAAATGCATAGAAATGCATCGAAAGAAAAATAATAAAGCAAAACAAGATGCACAAATGCATCTATAATGAGAAAATACAATAAAACATAATAAGATGCACAAACGCATCGATAGTAAAGGGTAACCAGGATGCATGTGACTTGATACCAAAAAGATTTGGTATCGCTGCACTACATATGTCATGAGAGCAGTATAAGTGTAATAGTAACCGTAGCCGTAACCATAACCGATGATAAAATCACCTAGGAGAGGTGATTCGCTCACCAAGAGTTCGAAAGTGACCGAGGGTGTCAAAAACTCGAATGTCAGCAGGCGAACTTCCAAGAACCAGAACCAATACCAGCACAAAAGGAGCATCTGTCTCGGATCCAAGATCCAAATTTGAGTACGACCTGGGTCCCAAATTCGGAGCCAAATCCTTCCCGAATCCAGAGACAAGCCCGCCAGCCCATATAAGGCAAGAGCCTAGGGCCAAGTGGGAAGGCCAGCCTGTCTAGAAACGCTAAGGACACCCAATTTGCTGGGCACCCAAGCGTCGACCATCTCTGTGCTAAACAGCCTTGAGGCCCATCTGATCTGACGCGCCATCGACGAAGTTTGGAGAGGAGCAGATTGGGAGAAGGTGCCCATCGATTGTCCTGGAGAACACTGTGATTCTTGGAATAGGACTCCTCCCCATCGGAGAACACCCGATCTCCAAGCCGCTAGAAGGGCCAACCACTGTGCCTCCGTCCAACGTAGGAACCAAATAGCGCCAGTCCTACAGCACCCAGATCCATACTGATTCAGATTGTTCCAACATTTGAGGCGCGCTCACCTTGGCCTTTACGTCCCTCCATCGTGAACCACCCAAGCGAAAACGCCGATCAGCTTCACGGTTTGCTTCACCGCAAACTTCCAATCGATATGCTAAAACATTCCAGTTGCCACAACCAGCGGGTTGAACAGAGACAAGCCACGATCTCAGAGAGAACGACCAACAGGCACCATGAGGAGGGGAGACCTCATAGGGAGCCAAAATTTTTGACGTTAGAAGCCCTAGGGTTAGGGTTCGCCGCCATAGAAGGAAAAGAGAGAGAGAGCAGTCGCTCTCATCTATCTTTTTAGTTTTTTAACTAATACTTTGATAACATAAGCATATTCTCAAGGAATTCATAAATTATCTAGATTCCATTCTCTTGATGGTAACACAATCATGTTCCCATGTGAATAGCTTGAGTTTTTCTATTGGAACCTCCAAATTTGCTCACTTGACCTCTATGCTTTTTACACCTCTTATCAAATTTTCAAATACTAAATTTACTCACTAAACTTCCTCAAATAACCTCAATCATATAATTTGCAAACAAATTGTTATCTTTAAAATAAAAAAGTTAGTCATTTCAATGATTTAATAACTCTATAAATCTTAACTAAATATACATTTCTTAATCAAACTTGGGTTTCAAAAATTAATGTCTAATCAATAAGAAAATGCCATGAATTATTCTGTTTTTTATTTTTATTTATTTTTTCTATTTTTGCTATACAAAAAAAAATCATTTTTTTATTCTAAAAAAAATCATTTGTTTTAATGTTTTTTTTCTCTATTTTTTGGTACCACTTGATTAATTATTTAAATATTTTTTGTTTTTTGTTTTCTAAACTACTAGTTTTTTTATATTTTTTTTATGCAAATATAATTGGTTGACTTAGATAGGTCATAAATCATAAACTCACCAATATGTGTTCAACATATATATCATACATTTTTATGTCATATAATCTTAATCATATTTTTAATTCTTATTAAATATATATGAATGCTTTAATGAGTATGTAGTGAAATTGGAAAATGAAAATAGATAAGGAAAATAATAAGAAATACAATCTAATATTATTGAATTGGAAAGTCTACATAAACTAAATATAATATTTTTTTATATAATTATTGTCCTTAATAATCATTTTATAGTAGGTTATATATGTCATTTAATAATTCATAATAGAGTGAGGTCAAGTGAGCAGATTTGGAGGTCTCAATAGAAACTCTCGAATAGCTTTCAAGTTCCTTTTCATTTTGTGGTTTCCTTTTAGGAACCAGCAATTCATTGAATTCTTACAACACTATTAAAATTTTTGCTAGTGAAAGATAACATATAATAGGCTGTGCCAGATAATAATATAACCGCATACAGGCAAAAAAAATCCAGCATCACACTTCTAATTGCGTCATGTATTTTCTACATTTTCTATTAACAAAAATATACAGTACTATGACAAGTGTTTGATTGTTAATATGTAAGGAGTTATTTTTGTTACAAGTGAAGTCCAAGTCATATTTTAATATGGGAGTACACTTTTTTTTTTTTTTAATAATGAGTCACTAATTATGAGGAAACACATCTATCGTATGAAAATTGTACTTCTCAACTGAAAAATAAAATCAAACATGGATGACTCTCATGCATGCAACCTTATATTTCATAGGATTGGCTCTCATGATGGACAAATGAACTTGCATGTAGTTTTCAATGTTTTAAAAACTCTTACATGTTAGACTAAAAGATGATTGCTCATGTCAATTAGCAAAAACCGATTGACATAAGTTAACACATGGGTTGCGTGGAGAATTTAAGTATTTAACTTACCAGAACAATTTCACTTCTTTAAGCCTCATTTGGTTCGCGGAAGTAAGTATCGGAAAATGAAAAATTGTTCTTTTCTTACGTCTAATGCAAAAGAAAATGAAATACTTTTCTGAAGCAAAATATACCTCAAATAATCACTTTCCCTTTTTTATTTCCTTGTATTTATTACTCACATCACATTATTTTATTGTATTAATTACAAATTTTTTAACAACTTTCAGGTTAACTTTATTTTATATTATCAAACATTATAATAAAAAGTTTTTTGGAAATTTCATTTCACTTTCCATGCGAAAAATAATGGAATTAGTTTAATTTCTTTCTGTGAACCAAACGATGCCATAGAATATATATATGACCGACCAACCAAAGATATCATTTGTGTCATTACAAATTTTAGGCATGGTAATTGAGTTAGTGATGAAACTAAGGAGCAACAGACTAACAGGATTTGATTGTTAATAAAATGGTGGCAACATCATGGTTTCTATCATATACATTAATAAAGCCCAATGTGACTACCACAGATTCACAAATTATTATTGATACATAAACAGAACCTTGACTAGAACTAGAAGGTAAGCACGTGAAGACCTACGATTCAATTTCAAATACTAAACCCTTGCGCGCGAGAGAGAGATAACCCTTTATCTTCCACAGAATTCTTATTTTTATTTTATTCAGATCAACAGTGATTCAGCAAACGAGTCTAACTCAACTTGGCAGTTCTGATCTTGATCTGTCGTTTTCAGAAGGGCCTGCAGATATTCCTCGTAAATATTTTCCAAATTGTGATCATCATCATCACCAGCTACAACATTAAGGATTATTCGAGACTGATCACACTCGAAATCCGACGACGACCCATCAACAACAGAGAAGACCACCCCACCCTCTTTGAAATCAGACCAAGGAATAATATTGTTAACATGATCCAGAACTTGATCCTGGCTAGAAGACACAGTAGTGCTAGCCGTGGTAAAGCTATCGTTTCTTGGTAGGTTAACAAAGGAAGTTACCCTGGTGGGTTTGGGGAGATGGACCTTAGGCTTTTGGGGCACTATGCGATCTTCAGTATTGTTCTTGTTCTTGGCTTTGTGGTTCTGCTTCTTCTTCCTCTTGTTTTCCTTGGGGGCAGGAGGCTGGGATAGTTTTTGGTGCGTGTTCGGGTCAGTTCCTTCGCTCATGAGCCTTTTGCTGAGATGGGTGTTCCAGTAGTTCTTGATCTCGTTATCGGTTCGACCCGGAAGTCTACCGGCGATGAGAGACCAGCGGTTTCCAAGAAGTGAATGCAGTCGGATAATTAGGTCATCTTCGTCTGGAGTAATGTTTCCTCTCTTGATATCTGGCCTTAGGTAGTTCATCCATCTTAGCCTGCAACTCTTCCCACACCTAAGGAGGCCTTCATGCACAAAAACACAAAAGCACGTACATAAGTCACCAACTTTATTTGGGTACAAGATAAGTCACCGGCAACTTACAAGAACAAGAAAGTTCATCTGAGCATCAACAATTTGAAAATTAAAATTGAAAAGAAATTTCAATAATGATTTGCGGATGTAATGATCCAATTTCCTTTAAGACCAGGTAGCTCTCTCTTGCAGAGTATTGCCGATCCTTGATCTAATATCGGCTATTCTCTATCCAAGAAAAAAAAAATCAATTTTTTAAGCAATAAAATGTATACCGGCTTTTTTGGGCAAGGATCTCCAATGGCCTTCACCGTGAGCTTCAATATATTTGGTGAGTAATGTGTCCTCTCTGGGAGTCCATGGACCTCTGTGCAAACCAACCTTTGAACAACAAGGAGCCCTTCCCATATCTGTCTGTCTTTCTGACGAATATGAAGCACCAGAGAAATATTATTCTCGCTCTCGCTAAGAGAAAAGGAAGGAAGAGACGGATGCTCTCTGACTAGAGGCACAGAGAATTCTCAGACAAGGTCCTCCTTTTTAATTGTTGGGAGCTAGCGTACGTCACTTCTCTTTTTTTGGTAAAAAAAAAGAAAGTTAAACCAATAACTGTATAGTATCTACTTTCTCTAATAATTGATTTTAATTTGTTTGTGATCGTTGGATCTCCCAAGACATTTTGGAAACTACTCACGTCTTAGATATTAATGATTTAAACATGTTGTTAATTGTTTAGATTTTGGTAAACATGTGGCCAATAATGAAATAAATATCCAGATGCTTACGTTTGGCAAAATTACACTGATTTGCGCACGAACTCAACGACCCTTCCTCCTATCTGCCCTTCCGGTCCCTGCAGCATATTGAAAGCTTTGTATCATCATTTTCAGAGAAAAAGGAATACAGAGAGAAGAAAGCTTTTGTTCTGTTCTGGTAATTGTACGACAACAACACTGAATGCAGGTTTGGACACTTTTACACTAGCTCCTACCGTACTAGATATATGACATGTGTCCTCATATAGGAGACTAATAATAGATCAATCCTAACACATAGGAGTGAATGGATATTTTTTTTTTTTGGAGGTGAGTGCTTACAGTATATTTTTGTATATGCATCTATATAACTAGAAATTACCTTTACCAGAATACCAGATAATAGAAATTACCTGGGTTACAGGATCAGCAGATCGATATAGGTATAAGAAAGACGGTCACAAAAATTGAAATTTGAAAAGCAAAATATGAAAACCAATTTCAGCAGTATGCGAATACTTCAGCAAGCCTTCACCTCAACATTAGTGGCTGTTGATATGATTGTCTAATTATAGAAATTTAAATTGATGATGGTAATTTTGAAATTTTAGCCAAAAAAAACAAAAAAAATCCATGAAATGGACTCTAATTCAAACAGGACCAGCTTTGTTTCTAGTTCGTGCTCTGAATACTCTCTCTTATAATTATGTGCTAACCTCTGCAGGCATCGTACCTTTTATTAATCTACTCTCTGTATTCCTACCCTCTGATCTCCCAATTTTTCATTTATGTTGGATGTTGTTTGTTTTTTTTTAATAATGTTTGGCTCAAAATTTTTTGGCCGAAATGAGAGGTCGACAGACTCTAGATTATGCGGGTGCGCCAACCTGAGACGGAGCCACATAGGGGCACAGTGAGTGCGTGACCCACTGACTTTTTAATGTACAAATAAAATTTAGTTACTTTTGATCACTAAGTGCTAGCTTGGTGTAGTGGTTGGAATTTGTTTTTGCTAGTAACAAGGTCTAGGGTTCAATTCTCTTTAGTAGCATTACTATTTTTTTTCTGGTATGTTGTGTGTTGTGTTGTTGAAATTATGAATGGATCACTTCACCTCCTTGAAGTAACTTTTTCCTTTTTGAATTTATGTTGTTGTTTGTTTCTAGTTCGTGCTGTTTTATGCTTAGTTAATTATAAGGGACAATGATAAAAGAGGTCATTTTAAAGTACCTTATTATAATTCAGATAACACAAATGTCCCTATGATAATTAAGGTCACCTCTTTATAACCTGACACTAAAAATATAAATAATTACAACTTATGCCATCCTCTCTCTCTCTCGCTCTCTCTCTCTCTTCCCTGATCTATTTCACTCTCTTAAATCTCAACTAACTTCACTGCCATGGCTCATTCGACACTGCCGACGGCTTATACGACGTCACTTGGTCTGAATCTCATGACTTCCTACTCGTCGCCTCTATCACCAACGACTTCGTCAAGCTCTATGACCTCGCCTTCCCGCCGACCTCCAACCTCCTCCGCTCCCTCTTCAGTTCTACTCCTGCTTCATGTATGGTTCTCTTCACCCTTAATATCTATTAGCACCTGTTCACAAATTCCTAACAAACCTTCTCTGATTCATTATGGGGAGAAAGAAGAAGTTCATCGACAAGAAAAAGGCTATTTTCCAATTAATCTCCTGAGATTCCTCTGATCCCAACGATGAGGACTCACTCGGCGACGATCGAGTCTTCATCCAAGTCTCCGGCAACCCAACGATGATCCCGATTCGATCTTGGCCGACGTGCCTGAGGACGAAGAAGCTGACAACTATTACGACCACGCTTTCGAAAACTCTGTGGCGGTGGCTCAGCCCCTGCCGGAGAAACAACTTTGATAATTTAGGTGAGGAATATGCATTTGCATTAAGAAATAATGCATCTGAAATAGATATAATAAGCAGAACAACTTTTGTAAATGTGTTGGATTGTTTTGAGTAGAGAGAGTTAGATTATGTTTCTAAGAATTAGCAATCATCATTTTATAAGACTGTAAGTAGTAAAGTATAACTAGATCAAATTGTAAATTTCGTAGAATTCGAATTCATGTTGTTTGAATATATTAAGCAAACACTTAAATACTTGTCCATTATAAACATGCTATTTCTCCCATCTGTTTTTGATATATTTGAACGTCCACTGTGTAGGTCCATGTAAAAAGAAGAATGACCAAGGAGGATCGGAGAAGCTGGCATTAGTGAAAGCGGGGAGGGAGGAAAGAGGGAAGTACATGGCTAGAGCTGCTATAAAAAAGAAGAATGTATATTTTACTGCAATTCTTTGAAGTTATCATGTTTTAGAGTTCTACAAGCATCGTCATGACTTTGAACTTTGCCATTTGTGAGTTATGCTATAACCCTCTTCCTGGATCCTACTATGGCTATGCACCCGTTAATAAGTGAATAACCACTAGGGCTCCTATAAGGATGTGAGCTTGATTTTCTTTCAACTTGTTTATCAATTTTGCAGGAGGGAGGCTCGAGCAATAAGCAGAAGGAACACAAGTATGCCACTTGCTGCAAAGAGGGCAAAGGTAGCTAAATCTCGGAGTGGCAAAACGCAAAAAGCAGCAGCTTTCCGGCAAAAATTTCTGAGGGAAGAAAGCATGGAAATTATCCTGAAAAATCCAATTTTCGTTTTGTCATACTTCTATTTCAGTTCAAGTAAATCTTACTTTTACTGTTTTTGGTTAGAAGTAAATTTTACATTTAAGATGAAGACTTCGTTGCAGCTTGATCGTGAGACCGAGGCATTTCAGTAGCTCATTCTTTCTCCAGCCTTCTCTTTTGTGTGCTTGTGGTTAAAGCTTATGGTTAAAGTAAGGGCATTACTAATCACGAAAATGTTCACTTGGTCAGTTATTGACCAAGAAAATAATGCTCAACCACCCTTGGATGTAAATCCAATGGCAGAGAGAATTATTATTAAGTTGAGGTGTTTTGTTTTCCACCCTTAGATGTAAATCTAAGGGTTATTGAGCATAAATTCTTTGGTCAGCAACTGACCAGGTGAACACCATTGTTACTAATCAACAGTGGAATATGATTCCAAATTCATGGTAGAAGCTAGGGTGGCAGAAAGAAAGTGCAAGGATGGCGGAGTTATAAAGAAAATTCTTATTGAAGGGGAGAAAGGGGAGAATCTGAAAGACCTCAATGAAGTATTTGGTACATTGTCTATCATAATGTTGTTTCTGTTGTTAATACACTTGTTAATGAATGAACTGGAACTGATTGTATGTCATTGGCCATGTCACTGTTGTACACATGTCATTGATCAAGTCAGTAGCCAAGTCACATTGCATGTCACTGATATATTTTAGAATTTTTAAGTCACTGTTATATCCAAGTCACTGACAGAGTAACTGTTAACCTCATGTCTTTGTTATGAACATGTCACTAGCTAGGTCACTGGTCATATCTAATGTTGATCACTAATAATGTTGATCACAGTCATTAACCAAGTCACTGACCAAGTAACTGTTAACCTTATGTGTCTGTTATGAACATGTCACTGGCCAGATCACTGGTCATATCTAATGTTGATCACAAGTCGATAGCCAAGTCATTAACCAATTCATTGGCATGTCACTGACTAAGTCACTGACCAAGTAACTGTTAACCTCATGTCTCTGTTATGAACATGTCACTGGCCAGATCACTAGTCATATCTAATGTTGATCACAAGTCAATAGCCAAGTCATTAACCAAGTCACTGGCATGTCACTGACTAAGCTAGTCACTGACCAAGTAACTGTTAACCTCATGTCTCTGTTATGAACATGTCACTGGCCAGGTCACTGCATATCTAATGTTGATCACAAGTTGATAGCCAAGTCATTAACCAAGTCACTGTCAATTACATGTCATTTGCCATGTTACTGGCCAAGTCACTGTTACATGTAGCTGACCATCCCCTCAGCTTTCATGGTTTGAAGCACGTATATGTCATCAGTTTTAAGAGAATGGATACTAGTTGGTTTAAAGCAACATATCATCAAGTCAAATCTATGTTTCTGATGTTGTGGACATGTCATAGTATATAGGATATGAGTTGAGTAGTTCTTTAGGGCTAGAGCTTGAAGATAATAAATTGTCTCACTTCAACATATTTCATTTCTTTTTGTTTGGATATTTCTATATAGTGAAGTCACAGGCCATGTCAATGACAATGTTAGTTACATGGTCAGTTACATACATTGTAAGTTACATGGTCAGTTACATGATCAATTACATGGTCAGTTACATGATCAGCTACATGATTAGTTACATAATCTGTGACATGAGGTTAACACACGTTGCCAAGGAGTTGGCTTTTTCCAGTGACTTTTCTAGCCAATGACTTGTCTAGCTAGCAACCTGGCCAGTTTCATTATATGATCCTATAAAGTATGTATTTAAACCTCAAGTCACTGGCAAAATCACTGGCTATGTCACTGTCAATCCATGACCAGGTTATTAGCCATGTCACTGGCTATGTGACAAGCCAAGTTACTACTGCATATGTCACTATCAATCACTGTCAAGCCAACTATATAAATGCAGTAGAGATACAAAAGAATTGCTTGACTCCATCCTTGTCTTGAATAGATATAACTATTTTGTTTGAAAAACAATTTGATGGTAATACATTGCATTTGCAAAGAAAATACATGACACAGTTTCTGAAACTCATTAACTAAAATACTGGAGACAAAATTCAGGCTGTATGATTACAGTAAACCTATTATATAATGTCTTAATTTCAACAAAGGAAATCAAAAGTGAGCGACGTAGTGATTTCTGCTTCTCTAAAGGTTGAACCATGGAAGGCCAAAAAGCCTATTAGGTGGAAAAGTACTAAGCAACTGACATCTTCAAAGAATGCGAGAGACCACTTCAATTCCTGTGAGCTGGTGAATGTGATCTGCTGCGGCATTTGATCCGAAGATGTATGCAACTATTATAAACTTTCTTCCTTTGGGAGAAACGGAGACTCGGAAAAAGTAGGGCTGCTGTCCAAAAGACTGGGTGCTTACTGATAACCCGAGTGAAACTGCAAATGTGACTAGATGAGTCGCAGACCTTTTGGCAGGAAATGCCCAATGTCATCAAATGCAAAAAGGTAAAATCCCAAGCTCATATCATCATAAATTCCCTGCAAACAGAGACAATTGACTGGGATTTAATTGAGTCACACTTGATATCTCTTTTGAATCCACCATCGAGTAATAAGAAATCAAGAGAAGCAAGCGAGAATACAGCAAAATCAATCAATTTCTATCTCAAAGTTGGCTGATTATGTTCCTAAAAGTGATTGATCCAACAGTGCCCATTAGTTTGAGAATTCTACTAAACCAATTCAAAGAATGATAAGCATAAACTATAATACCTCCAATCACTAAAAAATTGCTTCATGTAGATAGGCTTCCCTCATAACAAAAAAACATAATTTTCAATTGAGCCACACTTCAAAACTCTTTTAGGCCTAAAATGTATATTCTAGTACCTATTTTTTATAACGGCTAATATGTTAAAGATCTGAATTACAGTCCATAATTTTGACAAGCCTATAAAGCAAAGAGATACTGCAACGTACTAACCAAACCCCCTTGCATATAATTATCAAGAAAAAAAGTTCAACAATATATCAGTATCTCACACCAGATTTGAACCACCACAAACACATCATGTCAGTTTTGAAAATAAGTTAAATAAATGACATACCTGGCAGCATCAAATAAGGGCTTTCCATTCCATCAATGGTTTACACAGTTTCGAAGCCTGTACATACATGTACATTTGCAAACATAATTAGCTATAATGGGCCATGCTCATTGTACCGCCAAAGGTACTAATTCCAACCAAAGGAATGACATGCGGACGCACCGCCAGGCGGGCTACAGCCTCGGCGTCGAACCGCCTCCAGATCACCTCCGACGCGCCGCCACGCGCCACGCCAAGTTAGCATCAGAAGCTTCTGATATTGAGAACTGAAGCATATCAGTCCCACATCGAAAACAAAGACAAGATCAGTCTCTGTCTCACCTATAAAAGGTTCTCTCCTCTCTCTTCATTAATTACGCATTCAATACTTACCTATTGTTACTTTGTCAACATAAATACATTGACTAACTTAGGCATCGGAGAGTTGAAGACCGCCCAGCGCGGTCTCCCTCTGACGCCCGTTGTATTTTACTTGACAGGTAACGGGGACTACAACATTAACACAAGTATCGATCCGCCCACCGGATCAGCGTTAACTAAGGTCCAGCTACCGCTAGACTTTTAACCATTAACATTGGCGCCGTCTGTGGGAATCCTTGAACTAAAGGTCATCCCGCTACAATCACCATGACTAACGACAGCGGAGGAAATGTTGAAGAGCAGACAGAACTCCCCGCCATCCCCCAACCCTCCGATCCCGCGATTGGCGTTAACCGCGCACTATTCACAACCCCGGCCAACCCCGGCGGTGAGGCAAACCCAGGCAGCAGCCGCCCGTCAGGCCAGGATCTCGTCACCATGTACGAGATGGCACTGGCGGATCTTCATAAGGCAAACCGGGAGCGCGAGGAGGAGCGCAGGGAAAAGGCCGAAGCCCAAAAACAGGTGGCTGCGCTCATGACACGTTTTGAGGAATTAAAAAACACTTTGGCGGCCACCGACCGCCCGGCACAGAGTGAGCAGTCACGCAGCACCAGGCGTAGTCGACCCAGCGCCGGCACAGCAGCGCCAGGGCCAGTCATACAAATGCACGTACCGCTGAACCCACCTGGGCTATCGGGAATGGGACCACCGCCCATACCCCAACTAATGTTAGAACAGATGGCGGAATCCCTTCCGCACGCCAACAGTTTGAATGACAGGGCAAGGACTGAGGGTGATCCGCCCATACCTAGGCGCAAGCCAACTCGGCAGGTCAGTCAGGCCGATTCCGTCGGCGATACAACCGCCCAATTATTGGAAAGGATGCATCAACTGGAGCAGAGGTTAATCCGGGCGGAGACAGGCGTTCCAACATCAACTCGGAACCCGCTGTTCACTTCCAGACCCGGCCCCTTTTCCACCGCGATCCTACAGGCCGTCAGGCCAACATATGCAAAGACCCCAAAGATGTCGCCATATGGCGGAGTAACCGATCCCTTTGTCCACATGGACACCTTCAAGAAGGTCACCAACAACAAGGGATTCGACGACGCCACCTTGTGCCATTTGTTCAGCGAAACATTGGACGGCGAGGCAATGAACTGGTTCTTTGAATGTCCGCCAGGATCGGTGGGCTCATTCCATGCACTGTCGCATGCTTTCCTCTCCCGCTTCATCCTATTGTCCGCCGGACATCACAACACAAGTCAGCTGTTCGGCGTTAAGCAGGCGGAGGACGAATCACTGAAGGCCTTCGTCACAAGGTGGCGAGCGGCAGCATCTCAGTGCCGCGACCTAGACAAAACTATGGCATCGGCGGCCTTCAGGAAGGGACTCCTCAGGGGACCGTTCCTCTATCACCTCAATTACAACCATCCCAATGCAACGTACGACCACGTCATGAGTGAGGCGGTCATTCACGCCCAGGCGGAATTTATCACATATGGAGAGACCCCACCACCAGCAACGCCAGCAAGATCAGCACAACCATCTTCCGATAACCAGGAAGCCGCTGATAAGCCCCCTCAGCACCGCCAGCTGACAAGAAAAGAGAGTGGCAGCAGGGTCACCACCAAACCAAGCGGCAGAAGGGGCAGCACTTTTACAAGGGAAACCGCCCAACTCATGGGGATAACAACAACAAGCAGACGGAGTCCTCACAGCGGTATGCAGTTTTCACGGTCCTAACGGCCTCATATGAAGATATCTATAATCAGTGCAAGGATCAGATCCCACCGCCACCCCCTCCAAAGTACCCAAAAACAGGCAAACCAAGAAACACCGGCAAGTGGTGCAAATACCATGCGGACAGCGGCCACAATACAAACAGCTGCAATGCTCTCAAAACAGCCATTGAGACTTTGTACCGTGACGGCAAGTTGGAGCAGTTCAAGGTGCGCCAACCACCACCAGTGATTGCCAATGTTGAGACCTTGGGCCGCATCAACATCATCGATGGCGGCGCTCCAATCACCAACATGTCTCACAGGGCAAGAAAACGCTATGAACGCGCCAACCACCCAAAGGAAGTTTGCAACATCCGCTATGAGAGATCCGCCAAACTCCCGAAATCAGGTTGGGAACCCATCACCTTTTCAGAGGAGGAGGAGCGCGGAGTACATTTACCCCATGACGACCCATTCTTAGTCGATGCCATTCTTGGCAAATTCTCGGTGGGGAGAATCTTGGTAGATAGCGGATCTGCTGTCAACGTCATCTTCAGCGGTTGCTACGACCACCTTAAGCGAAACAAGAAACTACTCCAGGATCATGAGCCACTGCTCAGCTTCTCCGGAGACATCACACAACCACTAGGGTCGGATTACATGCGACTAATTATTGGCACTAGTCCCTGTATGGCGGAGGTGCACACGGAGTTCATTATCGTCGACTGTCCCAGTTCGTACAACGCCATCATTGGTCGACCAGCGCTTAATAAGCTCAAGTGCATCATTGCCGGATACATGCTTCTCATGAAGTTCCCCACGCCCAACGGCACAGGCTGTGTCAGGGGAAGCCAACAGCTGGCACGGAATGCTATTCAACAACTGTAGCGCGGTCGACGCGCCGCCATGAAATCCTGACAGTGGGTAATGACCGCCACCACCGAATATCTTTGAGGATCCTAGAGATGAAGAGAAGAAATATGTAATGAAGGAGCCAGTCAACCCGGACACGTCGCTTAAGGTCGTTTGCATCTCAGACGAGCATCCTGAGAGGACAGTCCGCATAGGCGCCCACCTAGACCCAGAAGTGGAGGCAGAACTCACTCAGTTCTTACGTGACAACGCCACCGTATTTGCATGGTCCTATGCAGACATGCCTGGCATCTCCACTGAAATAATCACCCATAAGCTGACCATCAAACCTTCCTTCTATCCCATCAAGCAGAAGCGGAGGGCTTTTGATGAGGAAAAATACCGGGCAATCGGACAGGAGGTCGCCAAACTACGGGACATTGGATTCATCCGCCAGGTCATCTACCCCAGTGGATCTCAAATCTGGTAATGGTAAAAAAGCCCAGCGGTAAGTGGCGGATGTGCGTCGACTTCAAAAATCTAAATAAGGCATGCCCAAAGGATAGTTTCCCGCTACCTCGTATTGATCAACTGGTCGATGCAACCGCCGGACACGAACTCCTCAGCATGATGGATGCCTTCTCCGGATACAATCAGATCAAAATGCACCCCGGCGACCAAGAATGCACCACCTTCACCACCGACAAAGGCCTCTACTGCTACAATGTCATGCCTTTTGGTCTAAAGAACGCCGGTGCAACTTATCAGCGGTTGATGAACGCCATGTTCGCTGAGCATCTGGGAAAAATTATCGAGGTCTATGTGGATGACATGCTAGTTAAGAGCATAAAGGCCAGTGGACATGTGGCAAATCTCAGGATCATAGTAACAATCCTCCTGGCCTATGGTATGCGCCTCAACCCAGAAAAATGTTTCTTTGCAGTCACCGCCAGCAAATTTCTGGGTTACATTGTCAGCGAGCGAGGAATCGAGGCTAACCCAGACAAGGTGCAGGCCATCCTTAACATGTCGACCCCAAGTATAAGGTAGACGTCCAGTGTCTCCAGGGCAAGTTAACCGCCCTTTCTCGATTCATCTCTCGACTTACGGATAAGTGCGCCCCATTCTTCAAACTCCTCAAAACAACTCACAAGAAGGTCATCGACTGGAACCCAGAGTGTCGGGCGGCGTTCCAGAGCCTAAAAGAATATCTAGCGGCGGTCCCTCTCCTTTCTGTCCCTGTGCAAGGAGAGACGCTATTCATATACCTGGCGGTCTCGGCAACTGCAATAAGTTGCGCCATTGTTCGGCGGGAAGGCCAGGATGAACTCCCGGTATTTTACGCCGGCAGAGGTATGAACGGAGCAGAAACAAGGTATCCACCGTTGGAACAGCTGGCGCTTGCACTTATCATTGCCGCCAGACGCCTTCGGCAGTATTTCCAGGCTCACACGATCCATGTGTTGACCAATCAACCGCTGAGACAGGTGATGCAGAACCCTGAACACTCAGGGCGACTCAGTAAGTGGGCGATTGAGCTCAGCGAATTTGACATCGAATACAAGCCAAGAACCGCCATGAAGGGCCAGGCAGTAGCAGACTTCATCGCTGAACTTACTGAGCGTCAGCCAGAACCCGATACTCAAGCACAGCCCGGAACAGAAATTGTAACCGGTACAGGGGTACTTACCCCACAGTCAGATTGGGACCTACATGTGGACGGCTCCGCCTGCGCCAAGGCCAGCGGCGCCGGAGTCATCTTAACCGGACCCGGGGGACTGAACGCAGAATACGCGTTGAAATTCAACTTCAAAGCTTCAAACAATATGGCGGAGTACGAGGCGCTCATCGCCGGCCTACTCCTCGCCATTGACTCAGGAGCTGACAGCGTCAACATATTCAGCGACTCCCAACTAGTCGTCAACCAAGTCAACGACAGCTTCCAAGCCAAGGACCAGCAGCTAGCGGCGTATTTGGGGTACGTCAAAACTTGCTAAAAAAGTTCAAGTTTCACACAATCACACAAATCCCCAGGGAAAAGAACGCTAAAGCTGATTCCCTGGCGAGACG
>JANPXK010001051.1:0-49362 GCA_024704745.1 Rosa lucieae
TTATTTAAGCCCTAACTACATGTACATATTGTAATACCCCGAAAAATTCAAATTAAATTCTGATGACCTTTTGGAAATGATTTTGGTGGTCATGGGAAAAAGTACGAAACTTGGAGGAGTTGTGGAATTAGTTCGAACGATTTTATTTTCGAAAACGAACGTTATTTAGGGGGTCTCAAAAAGTGACTTTTTATACATTCAAAATTTGGGAAAACTTCCTTCATGAAAGTTGTAGAGCTCGTCGATACGATCCTTGCATATGTGGAACACAATATTCGGAATTCATATGAATAAGTTATGAATATTTGAAATTTGAGGAATTTCTATAAATATAAAAAAAAATCCGAATTATTCATTAAGGACGAAAAAATTTCAAATTTGCATTTTAGTCCCCCCAGCCCCCGATCCTCTCCTCTCTCTTTCGGCCTCAGACCCGTCGGGTCAGAAGCGACCCGACTGGGCCGAAACTCTCTCCTCCGGCCTCCTCCGTCGCTGACCCGGCCCTCCCCATGGTCGGCCCGCCCCTCCCAACCTCCCAGTGCTGCTCCTTCTCCCTGCCGCTGCCCCCAGCCCTGGATCGAAGGCCCCTCAGATTCGTGCGACCCGACCCGGCCGGAAAACCATTTTTCCGGCGTTTCATGGACCGATCCTCCCCATTTTCGTGATATACTCCTCCCCCTGATCATCCCCATATAAGCCTTGCATGACGATTTTGAGTGTGGAGTAAAAGATCAAGAGTTGAAGTTTTCGACGTCCCTGATTCAATCTGGAAACTGATCATACATCCGAGAGATTAATTTAACTTCCAAGCTTGATCTAGACTTAGCTCCAGGTATGAAAGTTGATCACCCTTTTATTTTGAAGATGTTTGTAGTTGACGACTTTTGCATCGGAGGTGGTTGACAGGCGTTGACCACCGTCCGACCAACGCTTGTGGCGACGCGTCAGACCTTTTTTTTTTTAGTTCTTATTATCTGGACGATGATCTACGCATCCATACGAGTATTACAAGGTTATTTTAGAAAACGTTGATAAATAGTGGATTTATGTTTTAACGTTACTATTTAAGGTTTTTACATTTATCTTCGGTTTACGATTTACGGAGATCAGACCATCGGTTTTACTTCAAATTTTAAAATGTTGATCGTATGACTATTCCGATGACTTTATGAGGTCACGGGCGAAGATCCGACGTTTGGATCTTCGTATAATTGTGAAATAGTGATTCAGAATGAGATTCGTGAGAATCCGACCGTCGGATTTTCATAAAATTTTGGGGAGATGTTTGTAAGGAAGATTCATGAAGATCTGACCATTGGATCTTCGTGATAATTTTGGGAGGATGAACCTAAGGGCAATATGTGAGGATCCGACTGTTGGATCATCGTTTAAGTTCGATCCGACCATTGGATCATCGTTTAATTTCAATCAGATCGTTGGATCATCGTTTAATTTCGACCCAACCGTTGAATCATCGTTTAAGTTCGATCTGACCGTTGGATCATCGTTTAAGTTCGATCCGACCGTTGGATCATCGTTTAATTTCTATCCGACCGTTAGATCGTCCTTTATTTATGTTATGAGTTGTTGGCTAAATTCAAGTCACATTTGATTAGGTGTTTGACGGTTTGAGTTGGTGGACGATTGTGAATCGTATTTTGAGCTGCTAAGAAGACGCAGCGAGATTAGAGGTGAGTAAATCGCACATGGTTCATTTACGAACCGAAGTTCCAAATATTTGTGTTTAATTTTGTGGAAATTGTTTAGAAATAAATAATTGTTTTGAAAAAAAATATGAACTCAATCAACTATGGTTCATAGGGCTACGGCTCACAGGTAAGGAAATGATTTTAAGTATAAAAAAAAGAATTTATTGCTTTATTGTATGAGATCTATCGTTGATATTAATAGACATTCCTGTGTGAATGTCTATGTACATATTTTATTTACGTGAAAAATATATATGTATTGTTGGATTTTGTTGAAGAAACCATATATTGAGCGAGGTGTTGAGTTTTATTGTTTGAGAAACAATAAATTGTTGATCAGTGGAGATATATTGATCTGCGGAGATCAATAGGTCACGGGGGTGACCATGGCATCTATTAGTGAACCACGCTCTTGTACCGAGTTGGTGGTTCGTGAACCACACTCTCGCGCCGGGCTGGTGGTTGCGATCAGTTAGAGCTCTAGTCTGTCTGCCAAATGTTGAGTGATCTTATGAGGGTAACGTGGAGTTACTTGTGACTCATAAGTGTGTGTGTGTGTGTGTGTGTGTGTGTGTATGAGAGTGAGAAAGTGATGTGGTTTTGTGGTGGTCATTGTGAGATGTGATATTACTACAATTTCTATTGCTTGAGTTGAAATTGTTAATTTAAATTTGTGCAATCCCGGTGCATTATTCAAACGGTGTAGAGGATAATCCTGCAGGTCAGGAGAAACAGGGTGGTGATCGGGCTGCTTTGGGCAGTGGCATTCGAGTCACAGCATTATTGTGAGTTTCGTTATGTTCTTTTCGAACTTTATAATTTGAAATTTGTGAGAGTGTGCTGTAATAAGAAATTGAGGAGTTGGGTATTGTAATATTGAGTGGTGTAAGGCGTGTTACTCTGAAAGAAAAATTTAGATTGGTATTTGTAATTGTAATTATTCATGTTTCGGAATTGAATTGGTTATTCAAAATTCGGGGCGTATATAGTAGGTACATTAGACATGTATTATTTGAGAGAATGTAAATGGGCAAACTAGATATACGTGAAAATAAGGAAAAATATTGATTATAGGCATACAGTTTATATGGAAGGTTTTTATTTTTTATTATTTTTTTATTTTTTATTTTTATGAATCACTCTATATAGAAGGTTTATTAATGTGATTTGGGTGTAAATTAAAAGAAAAGTATGTATGAGTTTTTTCTAATAGAAGGTTGAATTTTTGGATTTATATCTAATTTTCTCTTTTTTTTTTTTTTGATGAATCACCCTATATAGAAGGCTTATTAATGTGATTTGGGTTATAAATTAGAGATGTTTCTACTTGGTTTACCTGTCTTTCTCTTCTGTTGTCCTATTCTATTGATATCAGCGACAGTGATTGTTGTTTGATTTTGCTTTGTAACTTTTTTTTTTCTCTTAAAGAAAAATAATAATAATAAAACCGGCCAGGTAGCGTGGAAAAATCCGACAAATAGGAAATTGTCCAAAGCAACAAGGCACAGCACGTCAACTTGGCCAACTACACATATTAAACCTCAATATCAGGCCTTGTTTATATTCTCTAAACCCAATCACCCACTACCTCATTACCAATGACCTCAAACTGGTAAGACTTTTCTATTCTAAGGAACATGTCGTTCCACCTCTCGTTGAGATTTTCACCCTGAGTACTAACTCATGGCGAGAAGTTTCCGTCCCCGGTCCATGAATATTGTGGTGCAAGTAAATCTTCACCACAGGCCTTCGTGTTAGGTGCATTCCACTGGGTTGCTTATACCCCACCAGAACAGGGTTCTATATGCAATGTGATCGTGGCATTCGAGATTATACTCCGAAATATGAATTCCATGAATGTCTTTAATTGCTACAGAAATGTTGGATAACAAATCGGCAGTACTTTTTATTTCATGAGATTCATATATTGACGTTGGAACTAACGAAGTTCAAAGTATGTTCATACATTTTATTTCATGATCGAGATTTAGGATACTGATATTGGAACTAACGAAGGTCAAATTACACACACAAACACGAACAACTAAAAAGTAAATAAACACACATAAGCAAACTTAGAATTTTAATCCAGAACCTTGCAACTTCTCTTCAGTGATACGGTCTAGTTGTTCCACCATCTCAGCTGTCAAAAAATTCCTCCAGTCTCCCGCCTCCCCTCGCCGAAAGAATGCACTATGCTCCACCCCTGTTTTCGATAATTTCCCTGTTTTGTTCACATCCAAATTGCTCAAATTCTCAAAACTACACAGCCTTAAGATATTGTCCACCACTCCCTGTGCCTCTTCTTCTGGTGAGAATGGACACCCTAAGAACTCAGCTAGCCTCCTCAAGTGCAGACCAGGTTGTTCTTTCATTTCCTCATATTTGATGAAGAACACCGTTTCAGGCCTTTCCAAGCTCCCCTTCCAATAGCCCGACACATGATCCCAAAAAGGTCCAAATGGACTCACTCCCCTGCAGAAGTATTGGAATACTTCTTCAAGTGAATTGGTTCCCATACTCCTGTGTCTCAATCTGTTTGTGTAGTGCCAAAGTGAAACTATTATGTCCTTGGGGTTTCTACACAGATAGACGACTTTGCAAGCAGACTCTTTAACAGATTGTGGCAGAGACTCTAGTGGTAAGTGAGCTGAAAAG
Source organism: Rosa lucieae (assembly GCA_024704745.1). Taxonomy (NCBI): domain Eukaryota; kingdom Viridiplantae; phylum Streptophyta; class Magnoliopsida; order Rosales; family Rosaceae; genus Rosa; species Rosa lucieae. The sequence continues at coordinate 4,368 of JANPXK010001051.1, forward strand.
AGCCTGGGAGGGGCATAGGAGGTGAGGTCAGGAATCTGTTTCTTAAAGTACAGATTAGACTCGAAGGAGGGCACAAGAGCATGAGAATTGTTTGTGAGCAAGGGGTGGTCTTGGTTCTGAGGGTCTGGATGATAGTGCACTCGGTTTACTAGGGCAAACAGAATTGCCTTGAGCCAAGTGGTGCCTGATTTGGGAGTAGTAGCAAGAAGGATATCAGTATCTTGGGCTTGAAAGTGTTTTTGGACGGCTAAAACTCCTTGGATATACCTAGTGGGGTACCAAAAGCCCTTGTACTGATGCAAATTACCTGAAATCAAAGCTTTCTCAGTAGGTAGCGTGGATATTAGGTCTCTGGTTTCTTGGCTGAGCTCAATTTCTTGCAAGTATTGGGGAAGAGAAGGAGGAGTTTGAGGTAGTGACATGGTATGTACTGGTGGTTACGAAATGACAAGATTTGAGTGCAATGGTTGCTTCCATTATATAGCGGAGAGTTTTCGGTACACAACCGTCTACACACACGGCTCATGTGCAACAACTCTGGTTGGTTACACTACGTGGGCCCAGATATTTTGGATCAGATGATCAACTTGGATAACTTATCGGACGGCTCAGATTTCACCACATACGCCGTGCACATTCACCGTCCGTATACCGAAGAATTTTCGATTATATAGTGAGGCGATCACGTACATGGGTTGACTCTGGCTTTGAAGGTTTGGCCAGATATATATGTCCCTATTGATCAAAGAACAGGTATCTTTAGAGATGTTTATAATTAATTAAACTCTAATTTATAATAGAGATGTTTATATTTGGTTTAGTTGTCTCTCTTTTCTGTGTTCCCATTCTATAGAGATCAGCTACAGGGATTGTTGGTGTGATTTTGCTTTGTAACGTTTTTTTTTTCTCTTAAAGAAACATAATAATAATAAAACGGCCAGTTAGAGTGGAAAAATCCGACAATAGGAAAGTTGTCCAAAGCAACAAGGCACAGCACGTCAACTTGGCCAAATACACACATATTGAATCAGGCTTTGTGTTGTTTATATTCTCTAAACCCAATCAACCACTAAAGCCCCAAATCAAACAATAAAAAGAATTGAGCTTTTTTGAAAATTCAAACCATCCTTCTCACAACCAAGACCCTTTTGGTGTTACTTCTTTTTTGCTGTCTGAATCAGATACAGATAAGAACCCACTTAAATACATTTGGGCATAAAGTGTTACGTTGAAAGTTAAAGTCTTTAGCTGCTTTTGGTTTTTTTATGAGAGGGAAATGCTCCCAAGCTGAGATTTTGAGAGACGAAAAATGGTGGTCAGGAAAGTGGGTAAGTATGAGATTGGGAGGACGATCGGCGAAGGAACCTTTGCGAAGGTGAAGTTTGCTCAGAACACTGAGACCGGTGAGAGTGTGGCCATGAAGATAATCGATCGGAGTTCCATCATCAAGCACAAGATGGTCGACCAGGTAGTACCCAAATTGCCCAGCTTATTCTATTGACTTTGTTGCCCCTTCTATGTTGGTTTTGAATTGAGTAGAAATTCTAAAGCTTGCAACTTTCTTAGTTGGTTTGTTTTGGTTTAGGGACTTGAGCTTGACCCAGTTTCCGTTTTTGTATTTCTGCTTGAAAAATGATTCTAAAGGTTGCAACTTGAGAATTTAGGTGGTTGTAACTTGGGACTCAATTGGCTTGTTTTCCTATGTTAATTTTGAATTGGGTTAGGGAGTTGAGGTTGATGCAGTTTCCATTTTAGTGTCTCTTATTGAAAAATTGATGTTTATGATGCAGATCAAGAGGGAGATATCCATAATGAAGCTTGTGAGGCATCCCTATGTAGTTCGTTTGCACGAGGCATGTGACATATCTACTCCTGACTTTAAAATAGTTGTGTGCAGAATGTTGATAAATGTAGTTAACTGACTCTATGATGTTGTTTGGTGTAGGTTCTAGCGAGTCGGACCAAGATTTATATAATATTGGAGTTCATTACGGGTGGTGAATTGTTTGATAAAATCGTGAGTAGTCTCTGACTTCAAATCCCACCGCTCAATATGGGCGATGAAATTTTTAGGAAAGTGGTCATATGATGTTAACAGTGAGAAGAATGGTTGGTTATTAAGGTTCATCACGGACGTCTTAGCGAAGCTGAAGCCAGGAGATTCTTCCAAAACTTATTGATGGAGTGGATTATTGCCACAGCAAGGGAGTGTATCATAGAGATTTAAAGGTTTTCCTTTTAATGCAACTAGCAAGCATTTGCAATTGTTTTTGCTGTCTCAAGAAATTCACATCATTGCTTTTTGTGCAGCCGGAAAATCTTTTGCTTGATTCTCTTGGGAATTTAAGAATTTCAGATTTCGGTCTGAGTGCATTGCCTGAACAAGTAAGATTTTGGTCTCATCTCGTTTGTTGACATTTTGACAGTTGAGAGTTATAGTTTTTGTTGGCATAGTAATGTATGTTTTTTGCACACAGGGAGTCAGCCTCCTTCGCACAACTTGTGGGACCCCTAACTATGTTGCACCTGAGGTAACAATACATTTCGCCTTCTTCTGAGTTAGTATTTGACTATACCTCAGGCGCTGAAATAGTTTGTTTCTTGCATGCGACTGCCTTGATTTATATTTATCTTGTCATTTCATGTTCTAGGTCCTCAGTCACAAGGGTTATGATGGTGCCGTGGCAGATGTTTGGTCCTGTGGGGTCATCCTTTATGTTCTCATGGCTGGATATCTTCCATTTGATGAGCTTGACCTGACCACACTATATAGTAAGGCATGAACCTCTTTCATGTTTATATTTTCTGGTTATTATGGTTTGGAGTAAAAGGATTTTGAACTGGTATTTTGGATCAATATGGGTAACTGTTAAAGTTGTATGACCAGTGAATCTTTTTTCGTAAATATTCTACTTAATTCATAGGTTTGAGAATGATGCTTCTTAAGAATTGTTGGCTAGTGACTGATCGTGTTGTCTTCCGAACAATTGCATTTGGTTGTGAATGTGAAAGAGCATGAAATACTGCCTCTGTTCTTTCACGTTCTTAAAGTCCTTTCACCTAATTTTTAGGTACAGTTAGAGGATTCTAGGCGTGATTATTTCATTTTCTGGACTCTATCTTAATCCTTTCTCAAACTATTTTACCTCATCTGATGTCTACTAGTGAGGAGGGATGTCAAAGTGTGCTATAAGATATAAATGTCAAATGTGATAAGCCATTGTCATTTATTCTGCAGATTGAGAAAGCACAGTTCTCATGCCCAACTTGGTTTCCAGTGGGAGCAAAATCCTTGATTCATAGCATTCTGGATCCAAATCCTGCAACTGTAAGTATTGGCTATGTTACAAGACTTGCTCATTTATATGTGTAAAGCGGACAGTATCAGGCTTCATTTACTATTTCAATGTCTTATGGAAATGGAAATGTAGGTGTCAGTTTTTTTGGGGGCATGTTGCTTTTGCTATATGCACTACAAACCATGGAATTACATAACATGTAACCATCCAACATGAAGAATACTTGTTTAATTCATAAAGCAAATGGCAAAAAGAGAAATACTCGTATTGTCTTTCCAAATGTCCTTTGTATTTGTTACCAACCCTTGAATGGGTTGCACATGCCAATATGTAATAGTGACATCACTGACATGCGATGGCCTTACGAATGTGTCGACAATGGATGGAATAATAGATAGTCTAGAATCTATTAGATTTGTTGGAGTCCTTCTAGTTGCTATAGGGTTTTCATGTGTCTTCTAGATGTTTTATTTAAGATGCATTCTTTGTCTCGGGTGGCGTTTTTAGTTTTGTATTTTGTAAGGTATTTCTTGTCAGTCATTAATAATAAGAGTTTTAGGATTTCTATTTCTCAGTTCATTAACAACAACACCCATTTTCCATACTGTGTCACCCTACAGTTCACCCTTCTGAGACCTTAAACACAATACTCCTAGGTTGTCCTATATTATATTTGGTATCAGAGAAGGAAAGGACAACTAGCACTGGACTACCTTTTACGGGATTTGATGACTGATAGACAAAAAGACGAGTTATTGTTGCAGCTCACAAAAGGCTAGATGTCCTAATTGGACAACATGAGCAATATGAGCATGACATGCATATCTTGATATCTCGATAGAGGCATTAGAAGCAAGACCAGGCCCTCAGGAACAGCTTGAAGAGAACTGAAAAACCTGTAGATGCTGAATACCTTGGGACATAATTGAGCAGAACCAAATGAAATAAAAACTCCATGTTGCAGAAGATGATGCTGGCGATGAGGAACTAGTCTTCCACATAATGGCATATGCAAATGTAATGATGGTGTTTTTGCGGCATCTAAGGAGGATGTCAATCTCCATGCAAAGAGAATGTGTCTTTTCAAGGTGGCTAAGCAGATCTATAGCAATGCCTATCCTTTGGAAAATCCTTCGTTCCTCAAATCAGTTCAGCCTTTAAATTTGACCTTACACTATACTAGTACCATGAGGAAAAAACATAGAAACCTTTGTGATGCCTGATCTACTACAAAACCACGAATGCCTACCCATCCACACCCTATAAAAAATGCCTCTCCTTCCCCTACCAGCATATTACCTTTAGATTATACCTGGCTAACCAAAGAAGAGTTAATTAAACTCCTTCTCTTTATGAGCTGTACCAAGTGGGGGAGAGTTAATGGAGATCAGATGCGGACTTACATATGTGTTGACAATGGATGAAGGAAAAGTGAAATAAATTCTAGAAGAGTCTAGAGTCATTTAGATGTGCTGGAGTCCCTGTAGTTGTGAGTTACATGCTTCTAGATGTTTCATTTAAGATGCATTCTTTGTATTGGGTCATGTTTAAAGTTTTCTAAGGTATCTTATGTCAGTCAGTAAATTAGACGTTAAGAATCATTAATATGGGTCATTGAATGTTGGGTTCTGATATCTTTTGTAGCTCTATATAAGGGTCACTATGTATTGCTTAGAACCAGTAAATGAAATTGCTTGTGTTTTATTTCATATAATATCTCTTGATTGATTCATGAGAAGTAAGTCTTGGTCTGATTTCCAAGGACCCTTCTGGTGTGATTCCAGAATTCCTATATTCCCTTCCTTTTCATTGACTCACAGTTCTTTAACAACAGCACCCATTCTCCCAAGTATCACCCTAAATTTAACCCATCTGAGACCTTAAACACAATACCTTGTCCTACATTAATCGACTTTCAGTCACGAATCTGGGTTTTGGGGCCATGGCTGATTATGTAGGATAAGAATTAATGCGAAGAAACACAGTTGGCTATTTGGTTATACTGAGTCTATGTTCTTGCGACGCTATTCCTTCTAGTTTCTATAGGGCTCAAATGAAGGATAAGGTACTAGGAATTTCCATAGAAACACCGAAAGCGAACATAACAATGAAAAGTCAGTACTTTATCGTGCAATTTTTTTTAAGTTAGTATTTGCATGTAGTAGAAAATTCTAAACTGGAATAAATTGAATTTGGTGATTGGATTTTTAATTAGAATAGGAGACTAGTTATTACCATTTATGAATATCTGTTTCAATATTCAGAGTTTCACATGCTTGGCTTGTGCAATTATTTTGAGTTCTGTAATAAGTTTATCTTTCCAAAGAATAGAAACAGGAAGGCAAAGTATAAATTGTCTGTAGTGTACTGGTGGTAACGATCAGTGATCAGTTTTTTAATAATGTAGAAGCCCTATCAACCCAATAGTGGGAAACTGGTGCTTCTTCTGTGTCTCCCCTTGTTTGAGCCATGCAAACCATGGACTTTTTTCTTTAGAACCTGATAGTATCACCATCCACTTAACTTAATTACGGATATTTGGTTCGGTAATTCTGTGTTTTCACCATTATACGCAATCTAACAAGGTTGATTCCCACTTGCGTTACCCTGTTCACTTGATGATTTATTGAAAAAGTATGAACTAGACTAATTACTATAATTGAAGTCTGTGGATTGAATTCTTGGTAGTGATGTTGTAAGGATTCTTGTGAATTACTTTTCTTTAGTTATACAACCATTGAGTTGTTTCTGATATGTGTTTATTTGTGTGTGACTTTGTGTCAATGCAGCGTATTACGATTGAACAGATCAGAAATGATGAGTGGTTTCAGAAAAATTATGTTGCTCCCAAAATATTAGAATATGAAGATGTCAATCTGGATGATGTAAATGCTGTCTTCGATGAGACCGAGGTTGGTAAGGTTTTGAGAAGATGCATTTTGTTTGATTGAGATTGAAGCTCTAGTAACTTTCTTGATATATATGGCTCTATGTAGGAACAAAGGGATAGCGAGCACCAGAGCAATGAGGACATGAGTCCTTTAGTTCTTAATGCATTTGACTTGATCATCTTATCTCAAGGCCTAAACCTTTCAACAATGTTTGACCGTGGCAAGGTAAGACATTAGCTTATAATTTACTTCCCTCTCTCTTTATGCTATAACAGCTGAGTAAATGATACCTGAGTAAATGATACCTCTACATTTATATTGTGGCCATCACATGGTTGTGCTTTCATATTCACACCCTGAAAAACTAGCTAATCTAGTAACTTATACTCTATGTCTTCTGGTTCTTTCAATCTGTCACACAAGCATGACATTCCACTTGAATCGAGATTAATCTCTGTACATCATGCGATCCAATGTTGTTACATGAGAGAGATAGTTTCTTGTGTCAGTTGCATAATACAATGTATTTTTCCTCCCTCACTGATAGGATTGTATGAAGTATCAGACACGCTTTGTCTCACACAAAAGCCAGCAAAGGTCGTACTATCAAGTATGGAAGTTGTTGCCCAATCAATGGGTTTCAAGACACACATTCAACTATAAGGTAAACAGCTAGGATTTTCCCACAGTATTCCATACTTTTGGTGCGTCATTTCTTTTTCTTCTACCAATATCATGATATGTACGGTCTTTGTTTAGTTTTTCACGTGTCTAATGTGACTGTTTCCTAAAAGGATAGTCCTGGATAGCATTCCTTGAAACCTCAAACTGCTAAAGCGATACATGCCTGTTTTGTTATTATTTCAGATGCGAGTGGAGGGTCTTTCGGCAAATAAAACTTCTCATTTCTCCATTATTCTCGAAGTAGTAAGCTTTCCTCCTGATGCTAAGCCTGAAGCCAACCCTGTAAAATTTTAGTAAAATGAATCACTGATTCTTTTCTTTATTGGCTGAAGATCTTTGAACTCGCTCCAACCTATTACATGGTAGACATTCAGAAAGCTGCTGGGAGATGCTAGTGAATTCCTCAAGGTCAGTTTTTTAACTTGCACCACCTTTATGTGTTCGCATGCATGCATGTCAATTAGGTCTCTCCTTGCAAGTATAATAGTACACTGCTAATTTTCTTTTAGTTTCTGATTCGCTACTGTTCTACAGTTTTACAAGAACTTTTGTAGCAATCTTGAGGATATCATTTGGAAACCGCCTACTGAATCTAGCAAATCGAAAATCAGCAAGAGTAAAAGTAAAAAGCATTGATTTCTTACATAACATCATTTGCTTTCACTCCACGGTCATTGCTCGACTTGTACTCGACAACGCTTTTGGAAGCATGGCATTAAGTTGAGGTTCTAATCCGTATACCTATCTTGATACTACTGTACTTGTAAAATAGGATCCAGGAGAAAGAAATACTAGGAAGAGACTTTATTTTGGTTTTCTAGTGTAAGTTTGTATCGAGTTAATGTGTTGTCTTGCGGTCTTTAGTGCTATTTGTACAAGCTGACAGCTATTTGTACAAGCTGACAGTTCTTTATCGGATTCAAGAAATGTAGCTACACAGTTGACAAATTAGGGGTTTTAGAGCTTGTACTTCGTTTTTACAAAACAAGTTAAATCCATTGAGAGAACAAGGCCAATTCCCTGTTGGGAAGTATTTATTTTTCCAGAAAATTCTGCGAATCATGTCAAATTATATTACAGTAATAAAAACCAAAGTAGTAATCAAACTTCTAACCTTAATCTTTACAGCTTAATGTCCTCCCTCACTTCACCCACAATCCTCTTCCAAAACCAATGCTCTCCCCACACTTCATCCATTTTCTCAATAGGAATATTTGTAGTCTCAGGCAACAAGAAGTACACAAATGCAGTCATTACCATCACCCATCCTCCAAAGAAAAAGAAGATACCAGACTTGAAGCAGCAAAGCATAGAAAGAAATGTCTGAGCAATACCAAAAGTGAATAGAAAGTTCACTGCCACTGTAATACTTTGTCCAGCTGATCGAATCTCCAACGGAAAAATTTCACTCGGAATCAACCATCCTAAAGGCCCCCATGACCACGCAAACCCAGCTACATATATACATACGAAGAACAGCACCAAATATGCATATACTTTGCTCAAGCCACCAACGTCACCAAGCTTAGCTGCCATAATGCTGCCTACTATGATTTGGGACAAAAACATCTGAATACCCCCTATTTGGAACAAAGCTCTTCGTCCTAGTTGTCCACCATAAGCATTGATAGGAAGGTCGCTGCAGTCCCCACCACTCCTGTGCTAATGACTGCAGACAAAAGTGACATGCTTTCACTTAAACCGAGTGTCCGAAAGAGGATTGGAGCATAGAAAGAGATGACGTTTATTCCAGTCAGCTGTTGAAAGAATGTATAGCTAATGCCATAACAAGTTGAGGCCTATACTTTCTTTGTACAATTTTTCTGAAAGGGTGATCGATTGTTTTTGATTTGTTACTTGCTTCGATGAGATCATCCAGTTCCGCTTGCACATCCACCATTCCTCGTGTACGTTGTAGCATCAGCTTGGCCCTTTCGTGGTCATTTGTGCGTTGGATTAAGCTGTTTGGTGTTTCTGGTAGGAAAAGAGCACCTAGTGTTAGTAATGCAGCTGGAACTGCTGCCATGGCTAGGGGAGATTCGCCAACCCCAGCCGCTTCTGATCTTTTCGGTGCCAAAGTTGATGAGGTTAGCTGATAGTACTCCAATGCCAAACACATAATTGGAAGCCTATGTTGATTGCTCCTCTGAATGTTGGTGGGTGCCATTTCTGAGAGATAAAGTGGGACTGCCTGCAATGGAGTTTGATCGTGGGAACACATAAAAATAATGTTTTTTTCAAGCATAAAGTAACAACGCTGGACAATGTGGTCAAGTTATGTTGCCAACCCGTCAAACTGAACTATGGCTAATTAGCTGAGCACTTGTTTAGCAGTCTGACAACAGAACATGCGTCCATATTTGAGTGTGCTACCTGGTTTCCAAAGCCAACTCCAATACCAAGCAAGATGCGACCAGATATTAGCATGAACAAGTTAACAGCTGCGCCACCTAGAGCCGAACCAGCAAGGAATGAGGCACCAGCTACCAGGATCGAAGGCTTGCGGCCAAATGCTCCGGTTATAGAAGAGGCAAAGAAGGAAGCTACAAGGCCAGCTATGTAGAGAGAGGATGTAAACGTGGTTAAAAGATGGCTATCAAATTTGCAGTAGTTGCTGACTTTCGTGTCTTCTTTCATCTTTCTGTAAACCTCTGGGAAAAATTTCTTCAGAAATGGTTCCATTGAAGTCACTCCACCTTCATGAATCATGATCACTTGCATATTTAAGTACTTAAGTTGATGAACTTGTTAAAAGAACTAGCTTATTTTTCAGTATCATAGTGTAAATGTGTACTACTTTTTAGAAGAAAGCTAAGCTGACTGACCTGAAATTCCAATATCATAGCCGAAAATGATACCTCCCATGGCAGCAACCATGCAAGATATTACCACAATCAGGGTCAACTTGCCATTGTAATGCCTGTATTCACTTGTTATCACTAACCCGGCTGCCATGGCTACTCTTCTTCCAAGCTGAGGCACAAGAAAATAGAGGTGGTAATTAAGATAAGAGTTTGTTGGGATATATACTGAGAATGAAGAGCAGCACGTCTTCCTTGACTGCTGAACATGATCATTTATCTTCGTGTCCTCAGCGTGGAATATTCAAACTGAGTAATCACTCAGTTTTGGATTTCGTTGGACCATGACACCAGAGTTAGTCCAAGATTATTCAATGAAACAAAATAAGATAATAGTAAACAATGTGCAGTGACTAGTCAAATTAAACTTTCACTGGTTTACCAACCAATAATCTTTATAGCGTTTGTGGTTGCCTAACGAACTTCGTGTAAAACTTATATAGTTTCTATGCTGATGTTGTAAATGTGATGAAATTCTCTTTTTCTAATTATTGTTCTTCATACATTTGTGTTCCTTTCTCTCTGCTGCCTCCTTTCTTCTATATATTGCTCACCATGGTCATGTAGGAAAGAAAAAAAAAAATTCGAAGCAAGATGATTACATAAATGGCCTTAATTAGTAATTTCCTGTTCAGAAAATGAAAAGAAGAAAGAAAGCTAAATGGCCAAAAACAATACTCTATAGAATGAACCTTGTACAATGACATTAATTATTGCAGATTTTCTGCCCATCTGCACATTCAATTGCTTCTTTAATCAAATGGGTATGCTGTGGTCTAATTAATCCTGCCTCATTCTAGCAACAAAAACTAAATTCATACATCTGTCGGCCTCATTCACCACTTTAAACAATTTGGTGAATGTGACCAAGGGTGAGAGACAACATATACTCGTTTCAAAGTGCGTCGCAATTACCAAGTAGGATCTTGATTCTGAGAAAATATCACAGGAACTCTAGCTAGAAGCAGCAGCTCAATCTTACAGCCTGCTGTATATATAGCAGTCACTGAGACTGGACTATAAGAACATAGTATTGATGGAGGTCCTCCAAACCAAATGAAGGATAAGAAATAACATGAATTTTTCGATATCTTTCTCTGGACCGAATTAAACATCTCACAAAGCGACATATGGAAGAATCCTGGACTCGATCTGCCCCACTTTTTGCTGCTGAAAATTATCAAAGAAGAGCTCCAAAATCCCCACATGAACATTTTCCATTCACAAACTTGTGAAGGCGCTTGCTATCTCGAATGATTATTTCCCTAGAAGTCAGTAATGATATGAACTTAACAAAATTATGGCAATCCCTGCACATACTGATATTCTTGATGACCCGAATTGGCGCAGCATTTGGCGTGTTCAACAATCCAAAAGCAATTGCCAACTTTTCACTGTGGAAAGATGTAGAAGAGAATAAAGTCGTTTCTGCGTCTTCATCAGTTAATTCCAAACTTTCTACTGCCTTGTATCCAAGACTCTTGACTTGATCAATCAAACTTTCAACGTATTTTTGAACATCTTCACTTTGAGGATGAGATTTATCATTGGGTTTGAATGAATGAACCTTGTCTTTAATGGTAATCCAGCTCCACTCCTCTAGCTTCCCAAGCTTCTCCTCTTTCATCATTTTTCTCACCCTAGATACATCCTTCCATCTTTCTGCAGAGATGTACATGTTCAACAACATGACATAAGTCTCTGTATCTTTTGGTTTGAGTTTGAGCAACTGTTCAGCAGCATAAAATCCCCTGTCTAAATTCCCATGAGTTCTACAACCTGCAACCAAGGTTGACCATATAAACTCATTCGGTTCAAAATCCATTTTTTTGACAAGACCAAAGGCTTCATCTAACCGACCCAACCTCACGAACATATCAATCAAGCAGGCATAATGGTCCATCACTGGTTTGATCCTGTAGTCCTTTTTCATGGACTCAAAGTAACCAAGTGCTTCATTGACCATTCCAGCATGGCTACAAGCTGATAGAACACTCACAAAAGTAACCTGATTTGGTCTAACTCCTGCAATTCTCATATCCTCAAAGAGCTGCAGTGCTTGCTGAGTCCGGCCATGCTGTGCAAAACCTGCAATCATACTAGTCCATGATATCAACGTTCTTGTAGACATCTCTATGAAAACTTTACTTGCTTTCTCAATGCTTCCACATTTATTGTACATATTGACTAGCGCAGTCGCTACTACAATATCTGAGAGAAACCCGCTTTTAATGCTCTGAGCATGAACCTGTTCTCCCTGTTCTAAAGCCACCATACTACTACATAGTTAAGATACTTGAGAAGGTGAATAAATCAGGTTTTATCCCAGAGCGATTCAATTTCAAGAAAATGTTAAGTGCTTCAGTTCCACTTTGGTATGCTGAAAGATCATCTTCTGCAAGATCAATAATTTGGGCATGGCCTGCAATCATTGCATTCCATGTAATCAAGCTCATAGCTTCCATTCCATTAAGCAACTTTCTAGCCTCATTTACCATGCCACATTTGAGGTACAAATACATGATTGCATTTCTCACTGGAAGGTTCAACTCATAGCCAAGTTTAATGATTAAGGAATGGATCTGTATCCCTGCACCCAAAGACAGCATTGTACAACACAAGCTCAAGGCACTGGTCAGGGTGTACTCATTAGGCTCTATTCCCTCCGAAAGCATTTCAGTGAAAAATGCCAAACCCTTTGAAGCATCGCCATTATCACCACAGGCAGATAGCTGAAGTCCAAGAGATCACATTCTTTTCCTTAATTTTCTTAAATGCTTTAAAAGCAGATTCCAAGTTTCCACATTTGGAGTATAAACTGCAAAGAGAGTTTCCAATACTGGTATCAAAGTCAATCTGGTATTTGATGCTGTAGGCATGCAATTGCTTCCCTAACTCAATCGAGTACAAGGTAGAAGAAGCATTCAAAACAATTCCTAGAGTGTAATTGGTAGGATAAGCCCCAGCTTCCAACATTTCCAGGAAAACCCGAATGGCAAGTTCTGGCCGCGAATTGTGAACATAACCCGACATCAAAGCTGTCCACGAAACAACATTTCTTTTAGACAATTTGTCAAAAACTTTACGAGCATTTTCCATGATTCTACACTTTGCATAAACATTGACAAGGAAAGTTGTGACAAACAAATCTTGGTGGCTTCCTGTCTTAATGATGTGGCCATGCACAACTTGCGCATCGGAGGCCGAATTCCGGTCTATACATTCTTGCAAGAGAGGAACATAGTAAGAGGACTCAACCTTAGAACCCTCTCGAATCATCACAAGAGCTTCTCGGAAGTCCAGAGACCTGGGTTCTGAACTTCCATCCGAATTTGCGATGGTCTGACTTTTCGGATAAGACACGTTTGCAATTCCACTCTGAGATACCAAAAACAGATTCTAAATCAGTTTCATGGATGTAACTATTGGAATTGAAAACTGTTCTTCTACTGTTCAAACAGCAACAACTGTTATGACTAGTTTTCATGGTTTGAAAAAACAGCAAATACTGCACTGGTTCAGCTATAAAGAAGTACCCAATATCGAGATTCGATGAAACAAACTGAAGATAGTATCTTTAACAAGACAAGCAAACCAACAGCAGTGCAGAATTAGTTGTACGGAAGTGAAAGGAAAGAAGGACTAGGACTAGAATGATACCTTTTCGGAAGAAATAGAAGTTGTGGGGTGTTTTCTGAATTCTTGGTCAAGCTTGATATTGCCACTAACAGCAACTGAAGGTAGAGAAGCCATAATCAAGTAAAACAATCCTCTAGAGAAATGGCATCCTGGGGAACTTGGGGTGGAGTATTTATCCACTCCTCTATCTGTTTCAGACGAATTTGTGGAGGGAAGGGACCATGCCAACCGCTGCAGTCATAGGAGGCTGGGATGTAGGCAAATTACACTACTAGCCCTCCAATTATAATTTTTTTATTTTATTTTATATTTCTTGTTCCCAAAAGTCCAAGACATAAAAGTGAGAGAGTTTATTTTTTATTTTTTATTTTTTGAATAGAAGTTGATTTCATTAGATAATCAAGCTATAAAACAGGTCAGAGTCTAACAAGCAATCTGACAAATAAACCAGACAACATGTCTAAGTCAAGTTAAACTCATTAAATTCTAGGGGACGCTCGCATGAAGCAAGCCTAGCTAAGCAAGAACAACCTTGCTTTCTAAGGAAAAATCATTCATTTAGTCTAATTTTCCGGCATGCAATTGCAGTACAAAAGCTCATAGAGATTACCCCTACCTAAAAAAGACTTGCATCCAAATGTCTAATAGCAAAAGAAACTAGAATATAGCAACCCACAACCTCGGCAACAGGTTGGTCATCTTGCTTTTCTTTGAAATCTGCGGACTCGTGTTGAGCCTAGGCCCAAAGGCCCAAAGGCCCAAGCCCAAACCAAGTTATAGAACCAGAAGCCCAACTCCCTTGCCTGGCTATTGCCGCAACCGTCGTCGGCATCAACTCCAGTGGTCGACCCTTCCACCACGCCATCAATCATCAATCAGTGGACCACTCAAACAAAGACAAATTTGGGAACCTTAACGTCTCTTAGATCCGCGCAAGTACTCCTCCAGCGTTCAACCGGACAACCGATCCAGGCGAATCTGGCCTCCCATCACTACCTGGACCCCAACTCGAGAGAGATGGAGGAAGAAAGAAATGAAAATGAGAGAATGTGATGTTGAAATTAAAAAAATATATATTTTTAATCAAAAATGAAATAATAGAATAGTCATTAGTTCGATAGTTTTCTTGTATGGTCGTATGGGAGCAAACTAGAGAAGTACAATAGTGATATAGACGTACACGTAATGAAATCAACAGAGAAATTGAATATGAGTTCGGTTTCTCTTGATTCCATAGTTTGTAGCACTGATGTTGATTTTTGGTTCAAATTTTGGGTCATTGACTCAAAGCATCAAAATTAACTAAAATTGTCCTATTTACTCCAACAACGAATTGTTTCCCACCAACACAATTTAAAGTAAAATAACAATTTTACTCTTAAGCTAATTAATAAATTACATTTTATGCCACTCTCATATCTCTCTCTCTCTCTCTCTCTCTCTCTCTCTCTATCCCAGCCCCCGGATCTCCAATACTGCGTCGAACTCCGGCATCACGACTTGGACTACATGGCAGCGATGGCGTCTACGCTTGAAGACGACGAAGAAGCGCCGGTCGGAGCTACCTCGCCAGAGTCAAACATAGTCTCGATGCAGAGCGTCAATGAGGTGATCATTGGTGGTGAGGCCGGTAACAGGTTCTTGCGGCTGGTGTAGACCACTGCTCTGCTTCTGCTGCTCCTTCGTAATTCCCTCCACTGCTTCTGCTACAATACCGGGCTACAACCGTCGAAGTTGAAGAATGGAGGTCTGCAACCGTTAAAGAAGATGAGAGAAGAAGAAGATGTGGGTGCCCAGAGCATTTTCTCGGTGCCCAAGTCGAATTATTTTTTTTTGGTAAAATGAGGGCAGAAGGGCAGAAAGAAAAAAAAAAGTTTTATTAGGGGCAATAAAGGTCTATTGGGGGCAATAAATGTTTTGAATTGATGTAGTCTTCTCTTTTTTTCCTTAATCAAAGTTTTATTAGTCTAATTTTATGGAAAATAATTCTCATTCTGGCGACCGAAATAGTGGCGGAGCCAGAATTTCCTATCAACTGGGGCACTCAGAAATTTAAAGAAAAAAAAATTAAAAATATATACTAAAATTTTAATAAAAAAGAATAAATTAGATAAAATTACGGTAAGATTAATATTTTTTAAATTACATATTTTATTAGTAAATTTTATTGCTTTTAGATATTAGACGAGTTTTTTTTTTTTAATTATGGAGACATAATTTATTTTTAAGTTTAAATTATAATAAATTATAAGAAAAAATTGTGTTAATGTCCTAAAAAAGCAAAAGAAAATTGAAAACCTAATCTTCCTACCATGCGTGATTCGAACCTGGGGGACAATTGTACAATTACTGCACACCTTGCCACCACACCAAGTTGGCTTGTTGTGTAGCTAACAAACTCTCAGCAACTTATTTTGATTTTCATATACAAAAATTCAAAAAAAATATAAAAGTCAGTGGGGCACGGGACCCACTGGGTCCCCACGTGGCTCCGCCCTGGACCGAAAGATATTTTTGGGGGGCAATAAAAGTCTATTGAAGGGCAATAAACCTTTTGGGCCCCCTATGAGATCCCTGACTACCTTTGGGGACATTCGGTGAGGTTTCATAAACTTTTATTGCCTCCAATAAAGGTCTATTGGGGGCAATAAAAGTTTATTAGGGGGAGGCAATAAACCACTCCGGTGACCTATGAGATCTTCGACCACCTCCGGTTAGGTTTTCAGAAAAGTCTGGTGGGTGGTGGCTGGTGACCGGAATCCAGTGGCCGGTGATGGGAATCTGGTGAAGTCTCCTATGACTTCCTATCCTCCATTCTCTCTCTATGTAATAAAGGAGTGAGGGCAAAATAGTCTAAAAAATAAACATAAAACAAAAAACAACTTGATTGGGTATTAGGGAATACCTTATTAGAGTCTTTATGGGTAAGTGGAAAAAAAAATAATAATAAGTGGGTGGTGTAAGGGGAAAAAAAAATCCCTAAAATTAGGGTAAATGGTAAAAAATCCTTAAATTTTTGACACGATTATTAAATGGGATGAGTTTGAATTTGTCTCTTATGACATGATAAATACCTTGACTAGACATAAACTCAACCCAACACAACCCATTGATAGCCCTACCTACTAAACCATGAAATAAATGTCCCAAGTTTCATAACCTCACTATTTTGACAAATTTTTTTTTTTTTTTCTTCACACGAGCGGATAGCGTGGGGCATAACTGCACAAGGCTAGTTTCTTTCATTTGTGAGTTTTATGAGGAAGGAAAAAAGAGTACTATTAAAAAGTGACACCAAAAATAAAAATAAAGCGGCATCGTCCTTAAGAAAAACCAAACGCCGAGGAGGAGGAAGGTAAACTCGGTCGAAAATCTCCAAATTAAAGAGAGAGCATTAGAGATGAAGTTCTGCTATATCTTGATCGAGAAGCCCTACAGTCCTGCTCCCAGATTCCACGTATTCCGTCGTAGAATTTACCGGTTCGGGGAATGAGAGACAAGGAAGTTACCACTGAAGAGCATGATACTTTCGGTGAGCATCCGCTGCAGCATATGTGCCAATCACATGCCCCAAGGCACCACTTTGGCCTATGTAAGACGGGGCTCCCTCTCCAAGTTATCTGGCCATCGTTCCCCTTTCATCTTAGTGATTAGGGTTTCTGGTTTCTAGGGTTTTCTTCAATATTAAACCTAATTTCTAAGTGGATAGGGAATTAACCTAATTTCATACTGGTTTGCAGACTTCTTTGGGAGCTCCAATAGTAACATTTGTCTTCAATTGTACAAAGTGCACCTTGTGGCAATTCCTCCCTTGTTTGCTTTTAGTAGTTGGCCTTAACCTTTGCTTACATAGTAATCTATGTTGATAGAGCCACAATTATTGTCTTGTCTGTGTTTTTGTAATGTATGTTAGTAGGCTTATGATTTTCTTTCCACATTTTTTTTGCTTATCTTTGTTCATATATCCTGATTAATTCTTTGTAATCTTCATCTCCATCCATCTAATGTTTATGCAGAAATCTGGACATTGTCGAAAGATTCGTGATGAAGGTAGTTTGGATCATTAAACATCCGACTCGGAAGTTGAAGGTAATAATGACATGTACGTTACTTTTGTGTATCTATTTTACATTTTGGAGCACTTGCATAGCATTCCCGCTAGGCTTTTACTTTCTAACATCTATTATTTTCATGCCGTAGGTCTTATTTAACGTAGCCTTCTCATGGTGTTGGGTCTTTCTGAATTGTAGCTATAGAATTTGGATCCTTCTTAGTAAGTTCATTAAATCAAATGATGACTTTTGTGAATATTGTAACAAGAAGAATCGATTCTATTATTCCTCTCCTCCCCTCTCCTCTCATCCCAACCCCCACTTGTTATCGGATGTATAAAGTATCTGCTTGTTGCTACTATATTTGTACAGATCTACAATTACATATGATTCTTGTGAATACCATGTTCAACATGAGTTAGTACTCCTCTTGTCATCTCTTTCCAGCTCCAACCTAGTAAAGTATGCACTAGTTTCTTTTTGTTTTTGATAAAGTACCTAGTTACTCTTTGTTGGTACTTTCTGTACAGCTTAAAGTTTGGGTTCTTGTGTCAAAAAGTTTTGAAACTTATACCGGTCCTCGATACATTGTGACTTGAAAGGAATTGACAGTATCCCTTGTTACCTTGTAGCAGTTGGCCTCAATCTTTGCTTACGGAATAATCCATGTTTGATGGAGCCACTTATTTGTCTTGTCCATGTTACTGTAATGTATGGTAGTAGGTTTAAGAATTATGTTTTCACATTCTTTGTTTTGTTTATATTTGTTCATGGGTCCAGATTAATTCTTCGTAATCTTCATCTCCATTTAATGTTTCATGTAAATTTATGCAGAAATCAGAACACCTTGGAAAGATTCGGGATGAAGATGGTTTAATCTAGAAGAGAGCATAATTCAAACGGTTTTTGACGAGAATGCAAATGGTAATTTATCTAACATAACTACAAGCGGCTCAAATAGTGAGAATGGTTTGGATGACTAGCATAAGTTTGTGACCTTGAATAGATTATCATTTCTTGTTTAACCTAAGCTATCATCTAAGTGACCTTTTATTATCATTTCCCGTTTAAAATAAGGGGTCTTAAAACTACCCACTAAACTATGAAACATGTCCTAAGTAGTTTCATCACCTTGCTATTTTGACAAAATAAAAAATATTTTTTCTTTTTTCATTTTCCATAGGCATATAGCCTAGTTAGAAGGCTTTCCTTCATATATGTGAGTTTTATAATATATATATATATATATTTTAAATAAACATATATATGTAGGTTTTTCATGAGGAAGAAAAAAAAAGAATATTATTAAAAACGGTACTACCTTGTGAAGTACCAAACGTACCTTCTGACTGGTGTATTTATGCAAAAGCGGAGGAGGATAAGGAAGGTCGATCGAAATCCCCAAATTGAAGAGAGAACCTGTTCTGTTCCACGAAGGAGAGAAAATGTGGTTACCGCTGAAAATGTGGTTATATTTGGCACTCGTTCTCCCTTGATCTTAGTAATTAGGGTTTCTGGTTTCTAGGTTTTTTTTTTCTTTCATTTTTTAACCTAATTTCCTGCAAATTCTGCATTGACCTAAATTCATATGATGTTACTGGTTTGCAGACTTCTTTGAGAGCTCCAATAGTTACTACTCTCACTCTTGGATATTTAGGAATCAAATATTGATATGAGACTTATGTTCATTCTCATACCCGTATATGTTAGTCAATGCAGGAGAACTCAGCTATTGAAATCTATTCTTCCATGCCCATAACTATTCCAAATTATTAAACGTGTCTTAAGAGTGAATCTGGAAAATTAAGTAGCTATTTCAACTATTAGAACAAATGTCAACAAACAAACCAATTATATAGAAACTCCAAATAGTGTGCTACCTTCTTAAGCGATTACCCTTTTGCTTGATCAACCTATTTGTCAAGAACGTGCTTCAAATCTTCATAAATAACTTGAATTTTTATGATGTACCCCTAGAGCTATCTGTTTGGGTCTATTCATAATAGTTGGTGAATCTAAGTATTTACATAAATGTGCAACCACTGAAATTTGCAAGATGAAGCTTCCCCTTCCTTTTTTCAGAAGATTTTATCAATTGGACAATTTTTGGAGTTGTGTTGGGCTACAAAACACATTTCAAGAATTGTACAAATTGCTTTTTTGTGTTTTTCATGCTTTCATTTTGTTTAGTTTATGTTTCTCATTTTGCTTAGAAAATTTATTTATAATCCATATGTGTTACATATGAAACATATATAGGATGACATAAATCAATATTTCACCTTTCCTAATGTCATGGATGCACTATTCCACTTATTATATGTGTTGTTTGAAATTCATATTGCATCGGCCGATGACAAACTCATGATACAGCTCTAGTAATTCCAAACTTTGCTTTTGTGTTTTTTATTTGTATTGTTATATGAATAATAAAGTTTCATCCGATTCACACTACATTATAACTCTTATTTATTCCAGGTTTGGCACAGAGATGTGAAATTATATTCTATCTCAAATGCTCACACCACCATTGGATACATATATTTTGATCTATTTCCTAGTCATGAGAAAATGAATAGGGCAGCAACGGGTGGATTTTTTTTTAGAAGTGTAGATTGTGATGTGAACTCTCTAAAAGGCTGCCTATGGCATACATATTCTGTAATATAGGTCAGCCAGAAATGGAGAGCGATTATCTTCTCATGTTTTTTGAGGAGGTAAATTCAATTACACCCTATATGATATCTCATGGAATTAACATCCTATACTTGAAATTTAAGTATTAACTGTTTTGTTGAACGTGAAAAGATGTGAGGGAAATGAAACACAATCTTCATTTTTTTAGTTACATAATGTTAATTCCTCCTTTAATAAAGCTATATGAAGGGAAGATGATCCAAGTATATCGTTTATTGTATGCCACATGATATATTTGGCTTTTACAGGTATGGTTTTGTACAATATTTTTAAAATAATTTATGGAGTACCCTTCACAAATTTAGGTTGTATAGTGGATGCCACAAATTTGTAGGTTTATTATTTTACAAATTTACACAATAATGACATCTTTGCAGGTACGAACTGTTTTCCATGAATTTGGACATGCATTTCAGCTTGTATTGACAAAGCAAGATGAATTATTAGTGGCTAGTTTTCGAAATATAGAGAAAGATTGTATTGATGCACCCTCCACATTCCTAGACAAATGGTGTTACCACGGTTTACGGGTAAATTCTCTTCACAAATCTTTTGAACTATTATGCATCTAAATAATCTTCTTGATCTTGATTTTGTTAGTGAAATTACATATCTTTATACCAATATATTGTTCCAAAGATTAGGAAAATAATTTTATGAGACTAATGTGATGGGTTTAAGAGAATTTCCAATTGATTTCTTGTGTTTTTCATGCTTTTATTTTGTTTAGTTTTTGTTTCTCATTTTGATAAGAAAACGTATTTATAGTTCATATGTGTTACATATGAAAAATAGGAGGGCATGAATCAATACTTCACCTTTTTTAACGTCATGGATGAACTATTCCACTTATTATATGTGTTGTTCGGATGAACTATTCCACTTATCATATGTGTTGTTTGAAATTCATATTGCATCGGCCGATGACACATCTCCAGTAATTTCAAACTTTGCCTTTATGTTTTTATTTGCATTGTTAAATGAATAATAAAGTTTCATCCGATTCACACTATATTATAACTCTTACTTATTTCTCGTTTTTTTTTTTTTTTAAATTTCAGGCTTGGCATAGAGATGTGAAATTATATTCCATCTCAAATACTCACACCACCATTGCATAGATATATTTGATCCATTTTCTAGCATAGAGAAAATGAGTTGTTCGAAATAAATTCTAATTCTCGATAAATCAAAAGAACAAGGTATCGAGACCACAATTTGTACTAACTAGGACATTTATTAATTTCACATAAAATACACGAAAATCCAGGTCATTACAATTTTATTAAAACATAAAATAAAATACAACCTAAAGAAGGAAGGGGACATAAGCCTTATCCCAAAAATGAGAAAAAAAAACAGACAAAAGAAAGTGAAAAAATTGATGGCGAATTTCAGATAAACAGTTCACAATGCAAAAACAATGCAATGAAAATAAATAGTTGCATCGTCAGCCAAGAGAAGCCATTGGGTCTAAGTTTCGTAATCAAACCAAATAACCCTAGCATCTTCATGTCCAAGTAATAGCCACCAACTTTTGCATAATAAGAAAAATAGAAGAAAATACAGCAGCTAATTGTGATAGATCCAGCACCAACCCATATGTCGAAAACAGAATCAAACATGATGAAGTAAGGGAATCCCAAATCATCCATACGAAGTTGGTACATTACAACCTGTTCTCTTTCTCTTGTGAGGCCGTTGTGCTAATGAAGCTTCAACCAATTCTGAATCTTCATTTTCATCATCATCATCATTGTCTGCAGTTGTAGTTATAATGGAAGGAACAATAGCATAGTCAGTCTTTTTGGCACTTCCATCAATAACAATTCCAAAATAATAAATAACTGACCTAAGGATAGAGTGGTATTCCCAGCTTCTATGACTACTTCCAATGAGACTCTATCAGCATCAATGATCACAAACTTGCACACGTCTCCGACTTTCAAATTATTATCTTGCACGAACTTACTCCAACCAGACTGAAATTTAGCTCTTGCTCCTTCATTATTTAATTTAACAGACCAAGTTCTCTTCTCTCCCGAAACACAAAGGGTGGCATATGTAGTGTCCAAAGTAAGATGTGTCTGGGAAAACTTAGAAGGCAGCCACTGAAAATTTTGACCAAACAAATAAAAGACTTGTGATTCTGTTGTGTAAAAAGAGTGTTGTTGCTCAATTCTTGTTGATTAAGACAAGATCTATAAATACAATGGTTACCAAGAGACGCTTGATATAAGATGGTCGTATGACAATTTTGAAAGAAGGGTTGTCTTCAGCAACATCATTATCATTGTCCTCATCATTTTCGTTGCTGTCTTCTTTATCACCGTTATCTTCATCGGTGTCTTCAGGTCCATCCCAAGAGTGGAGGTGATATGCTATATAGTCAGTCTCTATGACACTTATATCAAACAACAATTGAAAAATCATAAGTTACCTGCTGGCAAGATGCAATTTACAGGTTCTATGGTGCGGTCCTTGTGGAAAATGACAACTTCAAATAGAAGTCTAGCATGGTCAATCAACATAAAAACACATACATCACCAACTTTTAAATGATTGTCTTGCATAAAATCCCACCAACCAGACTGGAATTCGGCTCTTGAGTTTTCACATTTCAATTCAACGTGCCAAATTCTTCCATCCGAAAGCTGAAGGGTAACCTCACCAGATTCATTAACAAGATGTGTCCTCATAAACTCGAATGGCAAGCACTGCAAAAGAAAAAGAATAAAAAAGGAAGGACAGTAAGAAAATTTTTATAGAGAGAATATTTGTGATTCTACTTTATATAAGGAAGCAAGTTTTGATGTATGTGTAAAAAAGTTGAATCTCACCAATATCATTCGATGGATATCAGTGGCCTGCACTTCAATTCTAAAAAACTGATATTCAGATTTGACTCTCTGCATAGCCTCGGATGTTCTTTGGAACCTTTGATTGTTAGACTTGCCTCCCTTGGTCTTTTTCCCATAAAAATCTTGTTTCCCTAGTATAGTTTATAACATGACACATATTATAAGCAAGAACAGAATGGCATAGTGTACAATAATGAAGTCAGAAATATAAACCAAAATGCCTAATCATACTTTTCATTTCTGAATTCTTAATCCCCTTTCTTAAGTTGAGGTCAATTTCTGCTTCACCATCATCTTTTTTTGTTGGAAGATCCCTTCACCTTGTTGAAGCTTATAATAGGATATAATCACAAGCTAGAACATAGACATTAGGCAGGCAAAAAAAAAAAAAAAACACACACAATACATGGTAACGTAAAAAAGAAAAAAGAAAAGAAATTGCATATATATTCCTTACTTTTCAATTCTGATCTGGACCTATGTGTAACTTTGGTTTTTATTTGTGATTTCTCAAGACTTGGAGCCTCCTCTTGTACTTCTGCTTTACCACCACTTGAACTTGTCCTAGTTCTGCTATGAAGCAGAGGATTTGGTTGAAAATCATCTGCATCAGTTTCTATCAACTTCAGTATTTTATCGAAAAGGGAAACCTGGAATGTTGAATTGCCTTCATATCCAAAAATGAGGAGGTCGTTGTACTCAAAAGAGTAAAAGCTTGAGAACTCTTCCCAACCCTTGTCAAACCAAGCCTCATCTTTGTATCTTTTAAGTTTCATTGCCCATTCTCTACCGCGAAACTTTAGATGTGCAGGATTTGATAGCTCATCTCCATGGTCCTTCACATACTTTCTTGGAAGCCTCTGCACACAAAAATACAGCCAATGTATTTTCTTTAAGCTTTACAACATATGTGCTTGGATATGACAAACTTATAGATAGAGTAGGGATGAAACTTATAACTGATCGATATGTAAAGTATTAGAATATGACATATATAGAAGCATAATGTTTAAAGAAAAGAGGCTTACAAGTTTTCTTTTTGTTTTCTCTGAAAAATACTGGCAGAATATGTTTTGAAATCTTGGCCGGCAGTCAACTTGGGGACGAAGAGAAGTCATGGTTGAAGTTCTAGCTAGAGCTTTAGTGTTTATTCATGATTGCAGTTTGATCTGTTCTCAAGCTGGAAAAAGGAGGGCTGATTTTAGTTAATATGATAGAGAAGTAATTGAACAGTCCGGAAGAGCAAGAGGTCACTTAATGTAGTCATTCATTAATTATAAATCAACTCAACTGCCAATACCCTTGGGAATACAAATAACACCTAGTTAAATGTTTTCCTTTATTACACATTTGTTATGGTTGGTATAGATTATAGATATAAATTTTGTTTCAACTTCCAAAAGATGTCATTTGGAATATATATGCATCTAAAAAACTGTCATTTTTGGAATGTTGTTCCAACTATGTTTTAGTACAGCTTATGTGACTTTGTGTACTGCTTGCAAGAACTAAGCTAGAATAAGGTCATGATAAAGATTGATAAAACGATATTGCACTCTACTAGGCCGAGTGTGAAATTCAGCGGCCACAGTACAAGATTCCACAAATGATACACATAGATGCAACGAGACCGTAAGGCATCTGGTTTTGCATTTCTAATGTAGGGAATTCAAGGCAGCTCATAAAGGAAATCTTAAACTTGAGAAACAACAAAATCCTCGCTTGATACTTACATAATGTGCACACATTGATGCATCAGTTAAGGGACCAGCTGCAATCTAATTAATATCCATTGGAAGTGCAAGAAGTAATTTAATTCCTTGTCTCTAAAACAAGTCATGCTTATGGGAAAGCTGTCAAGTTATCTTTGGTCATAGTGAGAGTCCTATTGAAACTTGAATTTCAATTAAGTTGTGTCTTTCATAATATCATGTAATATTGGCCTTGTTGGGGAGATTAACGTGATTGAAAGTTTACCAACAGAATATTCTCTATTCTTTGGTGAGTGATTCCCAAAACCCTATCATCTGGTTGAGTGACTCCCAGATTAAACCCCAGTACACCAGAACTCTATATACACCTGCATCACATTTTGGATTATTTTAAATTGTAATTAGTTTGGCACCATATCACTGCAACTGGTACCATTCTGTCAATGAACAATCTCTCAACAAATGAACTTTTGTGCCCAAACATTTTACCAAGATCCAGTAGAAGTGGCCTTCGGTCCCTCAATGTAGTCCCCGTAGAGCACACCAGAACCTCCAGCATACATGCTGTCGCAACTTGCTGTACATCCCCCCACCATATAATCCTCAACTTCCACCATATGAATTGTACGTCCAGGCATTTGAGAGCCATAACTTGAGTTATAATTCGCAGTAGAACCATGTCCTGTAAAGTTTATGGTTGATGTTAGTTCAGTTAATAGTAAGATTGAGTTTTTACTCAAATTGAGTTCTATATCCAACTGCAAAAACTCGATATTGTGCAATTCAAAGGGAGTCCAACACATGTATTTTCAGTTTGTAGCATACTCTTTTATAACTAACAGTCCCAGATTTGTTTTTGATCTACCTGTGTTGTCATGATGATAAACAAA
Source organism: Rosa lucieae (assembly GCA_024704745.1). Classification (NCBI taxonomy): domain Eukaryota; kingdom Viridiplantae; phylum Streptophyta; class Magnoliopsida; order Rosales; family Rosaceae; genus Rosa; species Rosa lucieae. The sequence goes on from JANPXK010001051.1 coordinate 29,954, forward strand.
ACAGTTCTCATACATTCTATAAATTTCTATCTGAACAGGTAATAAGCATGTGGTTGGTTCCTTACACTAGAGTATTAGAAGTGTGATAATTTTCAATACACTGTTCCAAGACAAGTATATTTCTCAAATACACATGCTGTTCCATATGATTTATAAGGGCAGTTTGCAGAAAGATAAAAGACCCTCATCATTCTCATTAGTTGCACAAAGACAAAACAAATCATATAGCAGGTATACAGAATCTTCTCAGTATAATTTTTACCACAGTGAAGAAAGTGTACCTTCTGCATGTATTACCTCATAGTTCTCCTCAACTAGAAATGCCTTCTCTTCTATCTCTTCAGGTTTAGCACACAATATTTCCTTTCCATATCACGATTTTCTATCCCATTCTTTGATTCTTCAATCACCTTAGTCAATCGCAGTTAGGATTTTGCGGTGGTAATATGACTAATATCAGTGTTCTTCTTATCAATGTCCTGAAAACTGAGTAGCATGAATTAAGGACAGACACTTCATTACAGCAGTTCAGGAGTTTGATAGTGATGCATACACTTACTCACTGAATGTCATTGACCTTGAAGTTCTTTAACTTTTACTTTCACCACAATTGAAGCTCTGAGGCCTAGAAACAGAGACAACTAGGAATCAGTCAAGCAAAAAGATCAAACCAGAATTCAGGTATGCATGCGCCGCATAGCATATATAGTGGATCCATTCTCAGACTTTTGATTTTGAATCACAAGGTAGAGAAGATAAAGAAAAAAAATCAGGATTACAAAAGGACAGGATTTTGTTGGTCATCACACCACATGATTGAGCTACTCCAGATTCACTAAAGGACTGTATTTTACTCCTCCCTTTAACTCTGTATTTGCGTGAAAAAATAAGAATGATGGTCACATTTGATGGGGGTGGGAGAGAGATATCAAATTCAGAGACAAGTCATACCTCTGTGTAAATTTCTGCAGTATCCCTGATAAGGGATTCTTTATGGAAATAATAAAAGTATAATCAGCACAGATGATTTCTTGAATCAATACATCCATGGACATATTCTCATGATCTAGTTTAGCTTTACTACATTTAATAAAAGATCTTTGATTCCATTTTGAAGCCCAAACCTGTCAAGAATAGGGAAGAAATAAATGTCATAATAGCATCATATGATGGATCTTAAGTCACCGTAGTCTTGTATTCTTAGTTTCTTACAAATGCATGTCCAATAGATCTTCCATCAGATACTTTAATTGAAGCCTAATTCAGAGCTTCATTCTCAAATCTTCCATCCATTTCAGGATTGATAATAATGGAACAAAATATTGGCCTATGGAATGTAACCAGGGATATGAGAATTAGCCCATTCTAACAACTGTATGATGATTTTTAGGTGTATGATGATCTTTAGAATTGAGCACACTCATGTCAAATTATGATCTCTTCTTCTTTTATTTATGAAGTGTGCTCAATTCTAAAGAACCATAATAATATCCAGCGGTTGATTACAAAAGGAACTTGAAACTCATTGAATTTAGTGCACTAGAAACAGCGTCTTGCAGTATACTTTTATCTGAACCAAATGCGCATAAGGAATGAATTTCTAGCTATCTCAATTTTCAGGAAAAAATTTACCCACTGATTGTTTAGAATTGAAATTCGATCAAATGATAATAGCACTGATGTACAATAAAAATTCAGTGTATAACAAATTAAAAGGTCAAAAACACCAATCAGCAGGTCTTTTTTGTAAACAATACCTTATTAACATCTTCTAATATGACCTTTTCAAAGGCTCCAAATGGTATGGCAACTGACATGGGAATTTTAATCCATGCTGGCACCATTCCTCTCAAAGATCTTATGTTGCAAGATTTTGCACCAACCTATGCTCCAGAAAATCATCAGATAACATGAACATATGCATAATCTCACCTATTCAGACTTGAGAAGAAATTACTTCAAACTTAAAAAGTATCCAAGAAAAAAAAGTTAAAGGTGTGTGAATCTCCAGAAATTCCTTCCATTTATGACGCCTCTGCAGGTTTTCATCAATTGTACTGTATGTACATATCAATAAAATATATATATATATATATAAAAAAAAAAAAATGTCGGCTTACCATCTCATTGGTGAATCTTCAATCTAATCTTACCAGCCCAAGTTAGCCACTTTTCTAAGTATAGGATCAAAGCGATTGATGAGACTCATGAGAGTAGAGAGAATAGTCTCTGATCCAGCCCTTAGTAACTCCTCAGAAAAAGTATCAATCTGATATCAGGGAGAAGACATAAAAAAGAATCCTCACTCGTTGTCTACTATAGATGCAATAGTCAATCAACAACAACATACCACTGACTTCTGAACACCAAACACATTACCAAGATATTTTGCGCTGGGCTGGATCTTCTTTTGGTAGCACTGAGACCTATCAGCAAGTACTAATGGTAAGCAATCAAAATAGCCTTTGATTGTAATGCTGACTGACCATTATTGGGTTTATACAGTTCACTAATACGGTACCAGTTCTAATGACAACACCATAAAAGCATGAGTTAAGAAAGGGACTTCATTGGACATTTAAATTTCAAAAACAAAAAAGGATCTAAACATTTCATTTCCAGAAGTTGAAATAGAGCAAGTACGAAAACCATAAACTAGAAGTTCCCTAAATGATATGCGAGAAAAGATCAGCATGACAGCATTCATGGAGAGACCTACCTTGGTGCAGTAAATGAGATCTTCATTGTTAACTGTGTACAGGCATAAATTTTTGAACACCAAGGAAATGAAGAACATAATCTCCTGTTTTCAGTATCCTAAAAAAGCCTAGTACATTTTTGTTTGCATAATCATATCTATTGACAATTTGACATTAATTACTCTAATAATTGAGTAGATATTTAGAGCTAACAGCATATTTGATGGTTACCGGTGGGTTAGAAAAATGTAGATCTCTGAGTTCCCTTTCCAAGGTTGTTTCAACAGCTGAAGCCAAAGCAAGATCAAGGAACAGTATATCTTTTAATCTTCTGTGGGAGATGATCAGAAGAGGGCGACGCTCAATACGAGATTCTAGTAACTTCTGAAACATGATTTTAAACTTTACAATGATTCCTTAATAGGGACATGAAAAGTTAAAGATTTGTAACACAGTATAACCTCCATATTCCACTACTTCATCACCATGACCTTTGACAAAATTTAGGTACTCCTATTATTTGAAGCGCAACAAGAGAGAGTTTTATCACTCACATAAGAAAAAGAAAAGTGTTACAAGAACGATTTCAGCATAAGTTGACTTAAAATACAAAAAGGAAAAGTTACCTGCAGTCTGGGGGACAAATAACAAACAGTGGTTGTGAAATCATGATACTGGAGATCAAGAAGGAAAAAGTGAATCAGTTATTAGGCAAAACTGCATCAGAAATTCAGAATACACTTTTGACAGTAAACAAAGGGGAAGTTCAATAGTCAGTGAAATCTTTGATTAGTTCACAAACATTACCCTATTTGAGGGAACCAAAACTTCAGAATTAGATTCAAGGTCAGCATCTGAATGAACAGCCTGTAGAAATGTTGATATATCAAATAAGAAAATTGTAAAACAACAAAACTCAGGGTTAAGTAAAACTTATTAAAAAAAAAAAATGAAACTCCAAGTATGGTTGATTTGAAGTATCCAAAATCAGAAAGGCTTATAGGTTGCAATCCAACACAATTAAATGCTAACAAATCCAATAATAAAGAAAATTGTAATCAAACCTTTTTATGTTGCAATCCATCTATGTATTCTACTATATTTCATAATGAAGTATCATATTCATGGGTCACTGTTTCTTACAAAGTGGAATTTATTCTAGAAGGCTCCTGAAATCAAGACGTTCTTATGAAAACAAAAGATTAATCTAGCTAGATTTGTACAAGTTCTAGATTAATCTAGATAACTAGAGAATAGTTGAGAAAGCTCCAATGTGCATAACTGTTTTAACATTTATTGACACATGTTTCAGGGTTGGTGGTGATTAAGCGGCTCTGAAGCATAATTTGGTTGAAGGTTGCACTGTGTTTGACTGGTTGAAGGTTGCACTGAGTGCGTGCAGCTTGGGGACGGAGCCGATTTGAGTAGCATTGCTTCCACTTGAATGGGAGCAAATTAGCAGCCGCCGTTGCCATCAAATCTGTTTGTATAGATGAATTGAGAGGGTGAATACTTTGTTAGGGTTTTTTCTTTTGAGAAGAGGGTAGAAGTATGTTGATTCCTTTTCGGAAAATAGACATAATGCTTCCTCATGGTACCCATTTTGAAAACAAGTGACCATGATTGATGTCCAGTTTACCAAGTTCCAAGCTTGCAAGCATCAAAAACTTACACTGTATTCCAAGCCCCACCACACACTTCCATACATATCAATGCTTCCACTGCTTCGAAAGACATCACGCTTTATGTCAGTCATCAATATTAGATTGTGAACTTGCTTGCATACCTAATATCAAATCCTTAACATGTGCACAAAAGTCAAAGTTGGTAATATGCGATATACTAAATCAAGCACTCACCAACCATCATACCCAAAATCTGCATTGCTTCATTTACATGCCCATGTTCTAAGAACCCTTTTACAGCAAAAGTATATGAAAGCATATCATAACTTGGCACAGTTTTCGATCAGAACCATCATATCCCCTTCAACTTCTGAGCATCTAGAATACGCAGGAACAATTATATTGCATTTTTAATATACCGATAAGCAATCAATTTAGACTCCAAAACATGCCTATTACACCGATCCAAGAACAATATTTCTGTCGGGCAAGCAATCAGTACAAAATGTAGACAATTGAAATTTGATCACGTTTTGCTTGCAAGTTTATTAGAGAGCGGGTCTGAAATATGTCGATGATGTTAGATGTTGACTGGAAATGATGAGATGTTCATGGATTGTTTTGCCAATTCGTAGGTTCTTAGTATTAGCTGCCTATTTTAAAAGCTTAATGGGATCATGAAGAGATGCACAGGGGTCTACATTTGTTTGAATAGACGCTGGCCTGGGCTAGTTTCTTGGGAGTTTTCGAAAAAGGGTTCTCAAAAATCTGTTAGTGCAATCAGTTCTCTCCAAATAGCACAAATCCGACAATTAATAAGGTCACAAAACCATTCTGAGGATTAAGATTGCCCAAATTTCATAGCCTGATCCTACATACTGTGGCAATAACTCATTACAGAAATGATCATAGATCAAAACTCAAACTGTGAAATAATATTCAACCTTGATTGGGGTGTATGAAAATAGCACAGAGAGGCCGGAGTTCAAGTTATATATGTTATGCGAATAGTATATTGCAGAAAATGCGAGTGTTAAAGCCTACCATGTGGTAAAGGAAGTGATCATTGCCTTTGACGAAAGATTAAAAGTATGGAGCTTGAGAGGGAGTCAGAGTTTGTAAATCTGAATGAATTGATGATCGTTCTGACTTGAGAGCTGGCTGGGCGGGTCATTGTGGTACCAGGGTTCGCGCTCACCCTTCTTGAACCAAACGACATCGTTTGTGTCCAACTGATTCTATTCGTTTATTATTCTTTTGGAGGATAATTTTTCACTTTGAATTACCGGGGCATGAAACTAAAATCCTGACTTCCTCCTACGAGCCGGACGGGTTCTTTCTTTTAGTCTGTTACAACTTACAACTGCGGCTGGCACCAATCTTAAGTGAAGTGACAACGTTTGGTATCCAAATTATTTTATTCATTTATATTTCTGTTATAGTATAATTTTTTTATTTTAAAATACTCGAGAAAATTCATATAACTGATCAGACCAAAATCCAAGTCATTAGAAACGAGTATAACCACAAACTCAATAGTAATTTGATAAAAAAAAAAGAAAAAGAGTTTTTACATGTATTTAAAAGAGGGTAGTGTTGGTACACTACATACATTTTCATTATGCCTTTACTGCAAAATCATCCAAACAACACTGATACCTCACATATTCATCAAGTGACCACAGCATGCTCACATGTAGAGTGACATTACCTAAAACGGATAGATATTATAATATCTTATGAAAATCAAAATGTCTTACTTTATATATACATGTATGACATACAAACAGGTGTAAACCATAAATAGATTCTGCGTGTAAACCGTATGACTTGCACAAAGTCATATCAGATTCTGCGTGTAAGCATACATGACCAATTTTCGTAACTAGTTGAGGAGCAAAATTTCAAGTCCCATGAATGAAACCATTTTTGGCGACTCCTGCCCCTTTATCATCGTCTAGTGACGTCGCCGCCACTAAGTGACGAAACCCCAGGTCCCGATCCGCAGGACCCACGTGGTGTTTATTACAATCAACGTCACCACCAACCCAACCGCACTTGCCCACTCACTACGCAAATATCACAATATAACAATAGAGTCATAGTGCGACCGCCTCTCTCTCTCTCTCTCAGTCTCACCACTCCACCCAAAACCCAGAAACACAGAGACACCTTGACTCATGGCAATGGCGCTTCGCAGGCTCTCAAGCGCCATCAACAGGCCACTGCCCAAACCTTTCGTCACTGCCAATGGCGGCTCCGTCTACCACATGGTAATCATCTTACTTGTGCGTTTTGCTCCGGCTATCTATTCATCGTGTTTTATGTTCAGCGACTTGTTGTTGATTTGGATTGCAGTCCGCACTGTCCAGCCAAGCAGCTCAGGAAAAGGAGCAAGCTCGTACTACTGTATGTTTGCTTCGATCGTTTCCTTTTCTCGCATCGTATATCGTTTTGATTATGAGTTTTCTTTTGGATCTGGATTTCTCTTTCATGTTCAGTCGTATTGATGCTGATGATGTTGTGGAATTGTGATTTGATTGAATTCAGTGGATAAAGCAACTGAATGAGCCGCTTGAGGTTATTGATCCCGAGATTGCTGATATCATCGAGCTTGAAAAAGCTCGGCAATGGAAGGTATTTTTACTGTTTACTGATTGAGTTTCGTAGATTCGAGAATGTAATCGGCATTGAGAAGTAATGAAGTGTTGAGCATCCAAGTTTAGAATTTGATTTTTTGTGCTTGTGGTTGCTTTGGATATAGGGGCTTGAGCTTATTCCTTCAGAAAATTTCACATCACTGTCGGTGATGCAAGCTGTTGGTTCTGTCATGACCAACAAGTACAGTGAAGGATATCCCGGTGCTAGATACTATGGAGGGAATGAGTAAGCGGATCTTCATCGAATTCCTTTGTAGTCATTTTATCCAATCCAGTGTAAATATGGCGTTTTAAATCTGTTTTGGGGGGGGGTGGGAAGGGGGCTAGGCCTGTCATTTGAGAAAAATCGTGCTGTCTAATCCAGTATTGCTATTTGTAAAGCTGATGAGGAAGTGACAAATTTTTTTTTTTACTATTATTATTTTGTACTTTTTTTTCTTCTATTTTTTGGGTTGTGAGTTCTTAATGCATGCATGCTCATATATGAGTCCCTGTATTTTTTTCTTGGTCATGTTTCTCTCGAGTTACACTTGATTGATATGACGTCTTTTGCTTTTTATGTATTAATGTAGATACATCGACATGGCTGAGACCCTGTGTCAAAAACGTGCATTAGAAGCTTTTCAGTTAGATCCTGCAAAATGGGGAGGTAATGGAGATAAAACTTATAGTATACATGTGGCCCATCAGTTCAACTTACACTTTCACATTTGGTTCTCCTAAATTGAAATTTCGCAAGTTTGAATTGATTGCTAGCATTCCACAAGTACAGCCATTTGACTTATTTGATTTGTTAAAAGATATTATTTTGTAGTTTGAACTCCTTAAATGTCCAGCAAGGCGTTTTTATGTCTAGTTAAAGATACTGAACCTGCAAGTTCAATTGTTAATACGATAAAAAAGTAAAATGCTTTTGATTTGTCTTGCTCCATATTGATTGTGGTCAACTGGGCATGCTGGAGCTTGAATATATGTGGTAAAACTTGATTGCTGTTTTTTTTATCATCTTCTTTACCGTTCCTAAACGGTTATTGCCTAAAGCCCTTCGTTTTTTTTTCCTCTCTTGTTTTCTTTCTCCCATATTATGAATTTGTTTTTGGAAGAATTAAAAATTGGCAACATTCTTTTATTTTGTCAGTATGTAAATTTTGTACTCTTTAATTGTTTTTCATTTGCAGTGTTTTGTACACTCTAGTTTTTCTAAAGTGCACTCAATAGTCAAGAATAAAGAAAACCCTATTTTTACACCATCATTATCAAATTGCTAAAGAATCAAAGCCAATGCCAACTATCCATTCTGATGTAATTAATAATGTGCCTAGCTAGGGTATCTACAACCTAGAGAAAGCCTGCTAGACTCTAGAAACAACTAGACTAGACCATATATTATCATATAATAGTGGAGCAGGGTAGGGTAGACTAATTTTGTTTTAGTATTAAGTCTTTCATGTGGCTGTAATATTATGGCTGAGTGAAGTTTCTGAGGAGGCCTTTCAAAAAATCTGATTTTTAAATGCTTAGCCTTTAATGTATATTATCTTGAAGTTGGAAGTCTTTTTGTAAGAAAAATTAGTTTTTGGAATTGGATGGAAGTAGAAGTATAACTTCTGCTACATGGCAACCTTGAAAATGCAATTAAAGGACTTCTCATGTAACATGTTAATGTAAAACATGTCAATCATTATTTTGAAACATTATTTGTGATCAGTTTTTTTTGTATTCTGCACCGTCTTATGAAACATGTCACTCTCGATCCATATTAAATAGTGATCCAATTTTTCACGTATTTACTAAAGTAATGAATTAAATACCTGTTGAGGATGTCACGTGCTTTATTCTTTCAGTGAATGTCCAGTCATTATCCGGATCCCCTGCTAACTTCCAAGCGTACACTGGATTGTTGAAACCTCATGAAAGAATCATGGCTCTTGATCTGCCTCATGGTGGACATCTTTCTCATGGTTATCAGGTTTCTACATCTTCTGTTGATTATTTTGCTATAATGTTCTGCTTTTGGAGGTTAACAAAGATGACTTTGTAGTTGAAGGATAGTCTACTGACTTTATTTCTCGTTTTTTTTTGGCATGGAAAGTAAATTACACTGTCTGTGGTCTCACCTGTTAATGTTCACATACAACTTGGAGAAAGATATAACAATGTATAACTGTCCATGCAGATGCCAGATTAAAGATATTTCCATGAGCAGATGTAGGATATTAACTGATTTGTAGAAAGATTGAGGATATTAATGGAGTTCTAGTTTTTGTAATGTGTTTTAAGTTTAGTTTGTTACGTAAGAGGATTCAGCAGTGGTTTTGTCTACTTAATAAAGATTGAACCTTGATGGGTGCTGAGCTGTTGAATTAAATTCGTAGGTTGCAGGAATTTTCTGACTTAAAATTGTATAGCAAAAGAACAGAAAGCATAGATGACAGTAGGCAATCCCATCCTTAAGAAGCTTAGACAAAGCTCTTATCAGTCGGTGCATAATTAGCCTTCCATGTAGAAGCCTTATATTATAGTTTCCAAGACTTTTCCACCTATGATCATAAATAAAAGAAAATGACTTATTCAAGCAACCATGTAGCATATCATACATAAACCAAAATGCTACTGTGTGATAATTTTTTTAATTTTCAGACTGACACCAAAAAGATATCTGCTGTCTCGATATTCTTCGAGACAATGCCATACAGATTGGACGAAACCACAGGTTACATTGACTATGATCAGGTACAGTGCTTACCCTTCCTCCTTTCTCTAACTTCTTTATTCTAAGGATTGGAAAGTCAACTTTGTATCATCATGGCATGCTTCTCCATATGACTTGCTTTCATTCAGGCTCAGAAATAGGATGTGAGAGGTTGTTGTCTGGTTTATTGTTATGCAGATTATATTAATAAAATATGTATATAATGATGTAGATGCCGGTAATAATCAACAGTATTAATTGTCATGACTTGCTGATCTTTGGAATATTACTAGAACCAGGAACATAATCTTTATTTAGCTTTGGCCTTTGGACAAACTTGAATTTGTCTTGTTCTTTTGTTTTTTTTTGGTACATGTTTGCCTAAATATTTGTCTTTCAAGTCCCTACTTTTGTAAGGAATCACCATCATGTGACAGTACTGTAATATATTGAAACTATTTATTTGCATGGATAAGTGCCCTGCTTTTTGCCAAGAGCTACTTTCAGTCTTTTACTTTGCTTCAAATCTTAATCTTTGTTTGTTGAGGGCTGACCTATGCCTCCAAAATATATCTGCAGTTGGAGAAAAGTGCCACACTATTCAGACCCAAATTAATAGTAGCTGGTGCCAGTGCTTATGCACGCTTGTATGATTATGCACGTATACGCAAGGTAAGCTTTTGCTTGAGGTTCGCCATTGTGGCAATGATCATGAAACACCTATAATACTCCATCCTTAAGTGAGATATTTTTCTTGTGTTGTTGTCAGGTCTGTGATAAGCAGAAAGCTATTTTGTTAGCTGATATGGCACACATCAGTGGATTGGTTGCGGCAGGTGTTATTCCATCTCCTTTTGAGTATGCAGATATTGTTACAACCACAACTCACAAGTCACTTCGTGGCCCTCGTGGGGCTATGATCTTCTTCAGGAAGGGGGTCAAAAATGTAAACAAGCAAGGGCAAGAAGTGAGTTATACTTTTTAATTTTAATAAAAATTAAGTGAATAGAAGTGAAAGACAAAATAAGAAGAAAGAGGAGTGTAAGAAAAAGGTCTTACTCTAGTAATTTTGTTTGCATTGGTCAGTTCTCGTTCTTTTGGTACTACATTTAGCAAGTCCCAAAATGCTGCATCTAGAATGAAGTATAAATGTTAAGTTTCCTTCTACAGGTTATGTATGACTATGAAGACAAAATTAATCAGGCTGTCTTTCCTGGACTCCAAGGTGGTCCACACAATCACACCATATCTGGGTTAGCAGTTGCACTCAAGCAGGTAATTTGTCTGTGTTTTACGAAATATCTATTGCATATGATCAGATTCTTGCATCTTTGTTCTTTAATGATTATCCAATCTCTCTTTCTGTCTCTGAGTTTTCTTCAAGAAAATAGCCACTAATAAATTTGCATTGCTGATTATATTACAATTCTAGGCCACAACTCCAGAGTTCAAAGCTTACCAAGAGCAAGTTCTCAGTAACTCCGCAAAATTTGCAGAGGTCTGTGATCATCACCTTTCCAACACATTTATGCTAATTAGCAATACTTTTCGTTTAGTTGGTTCTAATTAAGCTCTCACGAGTATTTTTGCCATCTAAAATGCACACAATACTTTGTTTCCATTATTGTTTTGAAAGTATATGTCTCACTGGTTTTCTCTTATAGCTTTATGCCCTCTGAACATGCAGAGCTTGCTAGAGAAGGGCTATGATCTTGTCTCTGGTGGAACTGACAACCATTTAGTGTTGGTAAATTTGAGGGACAAGGTAAAAGGAGATTCTTCCTTCCTATTATTATTTGTTCTTCGTTTTCTTTTCTGTATCAGGGAGATTTATTTGGACCAAGTATATTCTTTCTGCTTGTTAGACAAAATCCTAGGCCCTCGGGAATGATTATGACATGGTTACTTAAAGATAATATTACTGGACTGAACAACTCCAAAAGAGAGAGTATTGAACTCTGGAATAGATCTTAAGTTTCAAAGTTAGGTTCAAGAGTCTCACTAGCCATTTAGATCTTGTGGATAGCCAAATTTAGGATTGAAAGATGGGTTTTATGATGAATTCACTGATTCTGCTGTGATGCATGATTGGTTTTGCATGAAAATAATCAGCATATTCTTTTGGAACTTTTGACAGGGAATTGATGGCTCAAGAGTTGAAAAGGTTCTGGAAGCTGCTCATATTGCAGCAAATAAAAATACTGTCCCAGGGGATGTTTCTGCCATGGTCCCTGGTGGTATACGTATGGGTAAGACCTGGATTTTAACATTTTTCCAGCAGCTAGTCATAGCTAGGTACTTCTATTCTGATCAAGGTCCTGTTTTTGATTCTTCAGGAACCCCAGCTCTCACATCTAGGGGTTTTATGGAGGATGATTTTGAAAAAGTAGCAGAGTATTTTGATGCAGCCGTGAAGATAGCCTTGAAGATTAAGGCTGCTACAAAAGGTGTATTCTGCATCGATATACACAATATATACACACACGCACACATTATAGTTTGTAATGCTCATGCAGGTTTTTGGCATGCATATGATTGTAGGTACCAAGTTAAAGGATTTTGTGGCAACTCTGGAATCAGATGGTCAAATACAATCTGAGATTGCAAAGCTACGCCACGAGGTTGAGCAGTATGCTAAAGAATTTCCAACTATTGGATTTGAGAAAGAAACAATGAGATACAAAGAATGAAGAGCGAACCCCTGTCATTGTTACAGGTTGGTCAATCCCCTATCTGCACCTCTGACAACTGAACTACCACCTTGCTAGATGTTTATGAATTATTTCGGAGCATTCTTTTTGGGAAACGTTATCTTATTCATTTTCTTTCATTTTTGCAGATAAATTTGTTGAACAGGCAACAAGTGTGCTTGCAAATGACTCCAATGCCTAAGCAGATAGTGATAAAACCTCAAAGATCTGCAATTTCATACAAGGAACACGTCAGACATTCACCAATACAATAATGAAGGAATCTGTTAGGTATTCAATACATGTTTGGCTCTTATTCTTGTTCCACTGATCCTGTGCCGATTGTAATTCTTGATTATCTTTTCTTCAAAGCTTGTCCGCATTAGAGTAGATATTCGTCATCTTCTCAATAATAACCAAGGCTATTTTTCTATCCAATGAGTTCTCGTCAGCATGAAACTGTTGTAACCGTCTTTATTTATCCAGCTTTGATCTGGTTAATGGACAGTGATTCAGCAACTAAGGAAAAGTGGAAGCTAGTGTGTCAACACAGCAAGCAAAAATTTCTGCTTATTTAAATTTTATCAGAATGGAAGATTCATGGTAACTTTGAGATGAGTAGAATTTTATAAGGCGCAATTCAACTTTTCGAGACGTACTCAAAAGGGCATCCGACTGAAATCAATTTGGTATATCTGTGTCAACACGGCAAGCATAATATTTCTGCTTCATTTAAAGCATAATTTTCTGCTTCATTTAAACTTTATTAGAATGAAAGATTCATGGACTTTGAGATGAGTAGAATTTTGTAAGGCGCTGTTGAACTTCTTTTGGGACATGCTCAAAAGGGCACCTGACTGAATCAATTTTGGTATATCTGAAGGAACAACCAACAAATTGCGTACGCTACAGTAGGGGCTTTTCAAACAATGCTACCTGTTTGTTTTTATTTTTATTTTTTATTAAATGTAGATAGAGAATCTTTTCATTATTTTCTTTTGTGGCAAGAATGTTGTGTGGACTTGTTTTTGTGAGAACCGAGAAGAATCATACTTTAGGTTCTTGTGAGAACTAGTGAAGCTCGAGCTCCGAAACGTCAAAAACAAAAGCGGAGGAAGAGAGCAGTCTGTGAAAAGAGGAGGATGAACACTCCACTTCACTCCTCTCATCCCAATCTCAACCTCTTATCTGATGTAAATCATTCTAATCTCAACCTGTTGTTGTTGTCTGATGATAGTAAGCTTATGAATGTTTGTTTGCACATGTTTGCCATGCAGAGACGAAAGCTTACTGATGAATCTCCTAGCAACCCAACAGTGGCGTTCACGATAACCAGTATTTCGGATAGCTAAGTACCTAAGTATATAATGATGATTGGTTCTTGACTATATTCTTCAAACCTTTCCCATTCTTACAATGAGAATGTAACTTGTGAATTATGGGCATAGCTCTCAAGGCAATCATTTTGAATTTCCAGTTCCTATTGATGATAGATATTGCGATTGTATGCCCCTCTCTTGGTCCTAGTTGCTGCAGAAATAGTTTACCAATATCCGAAAACTGACATCGAGATGAATGATAACATAAAGTTTCAACTAGTCCAAATAGAGAAGATGAATTACTCAAATTCCTAACATAGAAATAACAATTACTAATTGATATCACGAGCTAATGAGATCCAAACTCTAACCACAATTATCGTCATTTTTCCTTGCTACTAAAGGTCAACCAATTCCAAGAGTCATGACATGACCTCACTACCAACATTATCAACCCTCTTGAGCACTTTGTCCCAAAACAACTAGATCACGTAAAAGAGTTCACCATCACGTACTTTGACGGGAATAAGGCCCTCCAATTTTGATTATGAAAGCATCTAGTATAACAAAATGAAGTTATGTGCATTTGATGGAAGCATTACGTATAAATTGTGTAAATTTTCAAGAAAAATAGACGAACCTACTATTAAATTTCATGACTACGCAGTATAGAGCTTGATCTAGAGGAACACGTACCATGGACAGAAACTTGAAAGCGAGTTTAATCTAATTTTGTTAGAAAGTTTCTACAAAATAAGCCATGAATGAGTAAACATAACTACTAAAATAATTGAGCTAGACTACTGAAATATTGTAAAGCATCTTCACTTCCATGTTTATTGAGATACTGTTGGAATGTTTCTATTAACGTAACCACTAAAACAATAGAGATCGAGACTAATGAAGCGTGAAGCATCTTCTTGTTTTACACGGCCCTCTCAAACTCACAGCTCATTCGTTCTATTTATTTAACTAGTGTTTGTTTCTGTACGTTTTTGTTTATAACTTTATATTGATTCTATATATGTGAAATTTAAACCATCCACATCGATCAGACCGACCCAGCATTCGTCAAGTCGCTGGAATTTCTTGTCAATTCCGGATGAACAATTCCAGCTGACGTACCGTGCCGGGCCTGCCGGCCATGCACGGTAACAGCGTTTCAGTAAAAACATATGGTAAAACTGTAAATCGATTGTTCCTAAAGAAGAAACAAAACAGTAATACTTATAAAACCGTATACTCTAACTCTGACACTCACTCACTCCAAATTAATGGCTACCATACCTCTGGAAACCGAGCTTGTCGAGGCCAAACACGGTGGCAAAGAAGTTATCGACATTGACGATGAAGACGATGAGTTGTCACCGATCGAGGAGGTTCGTCTAACAGTGTCAAACGAAGACGACCCGACGCTCCCAGTATGGACATTCCGCATGTGGTCCATAGGCCTCTTCTCGTGCGCCCTCCTCTCCTTCCTCAACACCTTCTTCTCCTACCGCACCGAGCCCCTCGTCATCTCCGTGATCTCCGTCCAGGTGGCGAGTCTCCCCCTCGGAAAGTTCATGGCGAGGACCCTGCCCACGAGGAAGTTCCGAATTGGCTCGAAGGAGTTTTCACTTAATCCTGGTGAGTTCAACATCAAGGAGCACGTGTTGATATCGATTTTTGCAAATGCCGGAGCAGGGTTTGGGAGCGGTCCGGCTTATGCAGTTGGGATTGTGACTATCGTAAAGGCGTTTTATGTGAGGAAGATATCTTTCTTGGCGAGTTGGATACTTGTTATTACCACGCAGGTAATGTTTTGTTGTATATATTTTCCTACTATACAGACAATTACTGTGTTTTTTCAATGCGAAATATTAGCTAATTGATTAGGCAGACAATTAACGTGGGGTTTTGTGGCGGCAAAGTGCAGGTTTTGGGGTATGGATGGGCGGGTATTCTCCGGAAGTATGTGGTGGATCCGGCTACAATGTGGTGGCCTAGTAGTCTGGTTCAGGTCTCTTTGTTTAGGTATGTCGTTTCATAAACAGTCCTCAATCCCTTTCGAAGATTTGAACTCAACTCTGTTGCGTTTACATTAATTTTTCTTTTCGATGACTCGTGTTATATGTGTATGTGTGAGTCTGTGACTTGATGATGAATGACGTACTATATCTTGAAAACTTTGTCTCTGAGAAATCTGGATAAATATTCTTTTCCTGTTCATATATATATATATATATATATCACATCATAGGGGCGAATCTATAGGTACTCTATTCTTCGTGCACTATATAGGCTTTTGCTCAAACTCTCACGATCTACATAAACTACTAATGCATTTATGCGTCTAATTAGTTGTAAATGTCAACTGATTTATATGCTACAATATGAAGGGCTCTACACGAGAAAGACAACAACCGCATGTCCAGAGGAAAATTCTTTCTGATTGCGCTGGTATGCAGCTTCTCTTGGTATGTTGTCCCAGACTACCTTTTCACAACTATATCAACCATTTCATGGGTCTGCTGGCTTTTCCCCAAGTCAATAACAGCACATCAAATCGGGTCGGGCATGCGTGGACTTGGTATTGGGTCACTTACATTGGATTGGTCTGTCATAGCCTCGTACTTAGGCAGCCCACTGATCAGCCCATTTTTTGCCATTGTCAATATCACTGTTGGCTATATTCTCACCATGTATGTGGTATTACCGACTGCCTATTGGGGATTCAACTTATACAATGCCAAGAACTTCGCAATCTTCTCTAAAAACTTGTTTGATGACCATGGTGAAATATATAATGTCACGGCCATTGTCAATGACAAGTTCGAAATTGACATGCCTGCCTACAAAAAACAAGGACATATAAACCTCAGTGTGTTCTTTTCTCTGACCTACGGGATTGGCTTCGCTGGTGTTATATCGACCATCACACATGTGGCTCTATTCAATGGAAGGTGATAAACCTTTATAAGACTTCAAAATTGTTATTTTTGTTTCTTTTTTAGTTGCCAAAGTTGGTGTCCGTTCTTATTTTTGTCAATTAAATTGTTATCTTCAAGATGTGACGAATGTCCTATGTGCCACTACGTGTAAGATTACCCTTGCTTTTGCATGCCCTGGAAAAATGGCCAATGTACTCTTGCCTATTGTGTCACATAGGATTTTCGCAATTTAACTCAAGGAGATAAAGATACGGGTTAATAAGAAACATCGAAATCTACCCATTTCGAGCTGTGATTTTGGCAATAGATTGAATGGCTATTCAAATTATTATCAGGGAGATGTATGAGAAATACAAAGCTGCACATACTGGAAAGGTGGACATCCACACCAGATTGATGAGAAATTACAGAGACATACCTACCTGGTGGTTTCATATTCTGCTTTTGTTGTCGCTTGCACTCTCTCTGGCGTTATGCATTTTCATGAAAGATGAGGTACAACTGCCTTGGTGGGGACTCCTTTTTGCAGCTGCAATTGCATCGGTTTTCACTCTTCCGATTAGCGTTATAACGGCGACAACGAATCAGGCAAGTTTCATACTCTCTCACAACTCTCTCATTGGACAGACAAGCTTAATGATAATCACTTAAAGAACAATATTAAATCATATTGGGACATTCATAACCTCACATGTTCTTTACACCTCCTATTTGCTTTTAAAAAGTAAAATTTGCTATCTAAACTTCTTTCAAATACTTGACTTAACTTTACTTATAAATGGAATGCTTAGAGCATTAAAGATGAATTTTAGTGCTCCCATAATTGTTTGTTTACCAAAAAAAAAAAAAAACTGAAATAATTATTGCAAAAAAGTCATACCTTGGTAACTAATTAAAAAAATATTACCATAATTTTTTTCAAGCCTAATATTGTCTAATATTTTATGGTTGCTACCGTTTTAGCTAGGTTACAAAATTAAATTTGCTCATTCTATCGTTTTATTTTGCTTTATCTTATATGCCGCTTCACAGGCTAATTTGGTTTAGTTTACATGATGACTCTCTATCCCTCGTTTTATGATCTTTTTATACTAATGAGAGAAACCCTGTTCTAATTTTGTTCCTATTGCATCATACTTTTGTTCTTGTATAATTCACCAAGTAATTTTGAATGCATTTTCTTTTGAATTTTTTTCTTCGAAAACTTTCACAAACAAGGAAACAGATTTGAAATGGAAATGAATAATAAAAGTAATTTGAATTGTATTTCTATTATTATAAAGCTTTGGAGAGAGAACAAAAATATATACTTTCTTAATTTGGTGTTTGTAACATTCTTTTTATATAAGGACGTATAAGTCATTTAATAATTAAAAAATGAGGGAGGTCTAGTAGTAAATTATAGGGCTGTCACTTAGTCGGTTCGAATCGGTTATAGGTATTACCAACTTCAAAACCAAAGCTTTCGGTTTCAAACTGAGCTACCAATTACCAACCAAAATTTTCGGTTTTTAATTATTCTACCAAATTCGATATTTCAGTTTTCGGTATTACCAACTTTAGAATAACTAATTCTTTATAATATAAATTAGAATGAATAAAACTAGGTTTTTGAATTTTATAGTCATAAACGTTGTATTCATCTACTAATTATAGCTTTCTTTTGTATATATGACATCAAGTTCTAGCAATTTTCAATAAATAGGTTAAAAGAACTTAAAATAACATTAATAATAGTAGATGTAGTAAGTTCATACTATTATAAAAGTTTTTATGTTTATTTCTTAATATACATGTATGTGTATTGAAAATTGTAGTATATAAAAATCTAATATAGATAGTAGATTCGGTATTAGACCAAAACCAAACCAACTTTTTCGGTAATTTTCGATTTCGGTTTTATCGGTCTCGGTTACCAAAAAGTCGGTTTACCAAACCTAAATATCGGTTGGTATTCGGTTGGTTTGGTAATTACCAAACCAAGTGACAGCCCTAGTAAATTAGGAGATCTCAATAGAATTTTGTTCCACCATATAAGATTACAGTCTGTTACGTAAGTACGTGTTAGAAGCCTTTTTTTTTTTAAGAAAGAATATCAATTCATTGATAGTACGAATTAAAAATAAATTAAATTCAAAGTTATATAATTTATTTTGGAGAGCTATTCAGGAGTCTGTAAGCTCCTAGCCTCCTAAAATTGAAAAAAAAAATGTTAAACATGCTCTCCAAAAAAAACGTTTTAGTCTACTGAAAATACTATTAAGACAATACCATTTTTTTTTTCAGTTTAAATCCTAAACTTCTTTGATATAGTTAAGTTGATTTTCTTTCCAAAAAAAAGGTGTTAGGTCATAGCATAATGGATTAGGTCAATCAACTATCATGTGCTATGTTATAATTAAAAAGAAGAAGAAAAAAAAGTAAGTAATCAAGGATTTAAACCCTCAATCAATAAACTCGAACTTGCTTTTTATTGACTCCTTTTTTTTTTTTTTTTTTCCTTTTTTTTTTTTCCTGTTTTTTTGCGGTTTCAGTCACCAGGACTAAACGTAATCACAGAGTATATAATGGGTTTGATATTACCTGGAGAACCAATAGCCAATGTATGCTTCAAAACCTATGGGTATATAAGCATGGCGCAGGCAATTTCCTTTCTGAGTGATTTCAAGTTAGGTCACTACATGAAGATCCCACCCATATCGATGTTCATAGTTCAGGTACATCTTCCCCTACTATATTAATTTTATACACTATGCACTTGTTGGATTTTGAACAAAGGCAATGTAATAGC
>JANPXK010001052.1:0-43178 GCA_024704745.1 Rosa lucieae
TTCCCTATTTTAAACCTATATTTTAAACCTATTATAGGATATATTTTAAACCTATTATATTTTATAGATTTATTTTACAAATATATCCTAAAATTTTGCGCTTTATCGGAGTATATCACAAATATCGTAGACCAGCGAGCGACTTTTTAACCACCTAAAGTATTTTTTTTTTTGTTTTTATAAACCTATTATAGGGTTTATTTGTAACCAGCCAGCGAAAAATTTTAGGATATATTTGTAAAATATATCTATAAAATATAATAGGTTTATAAAGTGAAGAATAATAGGATATATCCCCAATAAAGTGAAGAAATATTTGTAAAATATAATTAAAAAAATAAATACAGATATTTCTTCACTTTATTGGGGATATATCCTAAAATTCTTCGCTCGCTGGTCTACGATATTTGTGGAACATCTCCGATAAAGCGAAGAATTTTAGGATATATCCCCAAATAAAGTGAAGAACTATGTATTATTTTTTTAATCATATTTACAAATATTTCTTCACTTTATTGGGGATATTCCTAAAATTCGTTGCTTTATCGGAGATATACACACTAGGACCAGCGAGCTGCTTTTTGACCCCCTAGAGTTTTCTTTTGTTTTTTTAAACCTATTATAACTTGTGGTGTATAGGTTGAAGACAAAATTATTAAAAAATAATAATAATAAGCGAAGAAAAGAAAAAAAAATGAAAGAAAAAAACAGAAAAAAAAATGCAAAAAATAAAACGAAAAAAAGAAGAAAAAAATTATTTTTTTTGGTTTTTTTTTTTTGTCTTGAAATGACCATTTTAGCCCTCAAAAGTCAAACTTAACGGTCCAAATTGGACGGAATAGTAGAAATTGGACACGGCTGATGAATTTGGAGAGTACAAGGGTGTTACTGATTAAATTGAAACTTGAGGGACTAACATGATGACGACCCCTAACTTCAGGGGGGTAAACTGAAATTAGTCCTTTTCAATATTAATGTCTCTAATAGGAGAACCTCAGCTTTGCGTGAATTATGGAAGACCATATGATTTTTAGATTGGTTCCCTTTGCGCCAGGGTATTAGGGTGAGACTTGCTTTATTGGTAAATAACTCTTTCATATCACAAAAGATGGTTGACTACAAATCAAGAAAAGTCTCTATATGTGATAGCTCTTTGAAAAACTTTCTCTCTAGAATCTCCTTTCAAAGAAAATAAAAAAAGATATGTCAAAAAAAAGAAAAAAGAGTTCAACTAGTCAAATACATTATTATTTTTGGCAAAGAAATATATTAAACCAACAAAAAGAAGAACAACACAACCAAACAAACAAACAGATCCAACATGTTGGACCAAGAAACAAGAAAAACAAATACAAATGGGTTTAAACCAGGCAAGCCCAAAGATACAACAACATAGCAGCAAACATAAGGCCCAACAGAGAGCCCAAGACCAGCCTCCACAACGGTGATGCCGTCGAGAACAAAGTCAGTTCAGCGATCTGGCCGAATCCGGAGAGGAAGAAGAGTGAAGCTTGCTGCACCAGGACGATCTGACACAAGAAAAGCTCTAATCAATTGCAATCCAGATACAAAGGAATGAAACCCAAGACTCAAACTATCTCAGAAACGGAGAACTTCTCCTGCCAAATTATCAACCAGAAAAGCTAGTTGAAGAGAGAGAGAGGTGAGATCCAAATTTGTACTTAAAGGCTTTATATTATTGAAGATGTCTTGGGAAGTCAATTTCTTTTTCCTTAAAGGCTTGAAGTTTAGGCACTTTAACCTCTCACATTGTATTCATCAATTTCAATTTACAAAAAAGACGTCATATATATGTGGTTGCAATACACTGCTTGCCTCTCTCTGCTACGGATAATGTGTCTTGGGGGTGTTAGAAAAAATTGTGGGTTTAGGCGTTTTTGGTAGAGATTTGATGTTTAGTACTATGCTAGATGGTCGAATATGTGTTTCGAGGGATAGACGCAATTTCTGGGTTTTTCTGTGATTTCTGGGTTTGACTGTTATTGGTGTTCTTGAATTAAATCTGACATAGGGCTAGTTTAGATCCTCTTGAAACTAACCAACTTGGGTTTTAGGGTGTTTGTGATGGCTAGCGTCGTAGAGATCTCGAGCAGTGAGAATTCCGGTTTTGACATGTCGATCAGCGTTGCAGATAGGATTTTTATTGATTCGTTGTGTACGTCTGCCCTTGCAGGAACCTCACTGCCGGAACCGCTAGACATCGAACCACTTCAAACTATACCTTGGGAAGTCGCTATGGCTCGTGTCGGGGGTGCCAGAACTTCAAGGGCAAGGGAGGAGTCCGCCGTCCGTGAGCAACGTGAGGAAAGGCTAGCTAGCAATAGTGCCGCTAGTAGTTTCACTGGCGGGGAAGATGCTAGTGGGGGAGAAGTAGAATCGACATGGGTTCTCAGGGATGGTACCCCTATTGACGAGGTGGGGGCTCTGATGACTATGTCGGCCGTTAACCTGCTGAAGCGGGTGTTTTGCCTTCCTGGCGAGGTGAAGTTACGTCCGCCGACGAGGGACGAGAGAGTGTCAATTTTTCCAGCAGGGTGCTCCGCCATTCATGAGGCCATCTTCCGGCAAGGGGTGACACTTCCGCTACTGCCAAATCTTCAGATTTTGGTTTACGAGTTCGACCTTGCATTTGGGCAAATCTGCCCCAACATGTGGAAGTTGTTGATGGCGTTGAACTCGCTCTGGCGGCTGTCTGGCTAGGAAGGTCCGACCGTGGCGGAGGTGCTTCACTTCTATGAACTTGCTTACATGTGGTGCCAAGGCTGTAGTGGACAAGTGAATCTCACTCGTCGCTAGGGAGCGCCGAAGTTGATCGAGAACCTGAAGGATTCGATGTCCCCCTAGCGGTCTACCTTCTGTGTTGCTACCGCTGGATGGGAGTATGATGCAGGGGTGAATGAGGAAGATCCGAAATTTAGGATTAAGTCAGAGTTCTAACCTATCCGAGGTTGTCGCTAGTCTCCGCTGACCAATCTACGCGGTTTTCTTTGTAGGGAAAAATTCAGAAATAGTACATGAAGTTAGGCCCACTACGAATTTCTATACATAAAATTCTAAAACATAAACTTTGGTACATCAAATTAGTAGCCCGACCCATCATACATACACGATGTCAATAACGTCGTTAACTCTTATGTAATTATCCATTTGTCAGAGGGTTATTTAGTAACTTCAGTTTCCTCTGTCTGACTCACCCTCATACACTCTCTGACTCACTCTCACTCCCTCCCTCTGACCCACTCTGACTCACTCACTCTTCTCCCCTTCTCTCTGTCTCTCTCTCGCTCTCTACACATAGACCCAGACCTTTTCTCACCCTTCATCGCCTGTGACTCGAGACACCTCTGTGACCCAACCCTACCGGCACGCCACCATCTGACCACCAATAGACTATGGACGACCACCATCTTCTTCGTCTCGCCGTCGCCAATAGCCTACTATCCCTGGATCGTCCATGCATTGAACGGAGAAGGAAACCCGACGACGAGGAGCCCGAACTTTCACCGGCAACCTCTGCAATTTCCGACGACCGATTAAGCTGCATCTGTTATGGAAACTCATTTTCATGCCATTCTCTATGTGTTAGGCTAATTGGTTTTCAAAATTGATGGAGTTTTGTCTACTTGGTTTCTGGGTTAGCTCGGGTTCGACGCTGTTGCTACGCTGGCGACTTCTCCGATGCGTCTAGGCTTAGTTTCTGGTTCAACTGATTCCCTGGACGAGGCCTGACTTGGAGTGGAAGTTAAACTTCGAAGATTTCTAGGTTGTGCACAATGAGGCTTAGATACCAGTTCATCACCGAGTTCTCCCTCTAGTTTTCAAAAAAATTGCTGCGAGGGAGTCCAAACCCAGACTGCAAATCTGACTTGTTGAAGGTAAATTCAATGTTCTAGAATGAATTGTTTCTTGTTTTGTGTTTGGCTTGAGAAATTGTTCGAGTAGTGTTGAATGGGATATTGAATGAAATTGATTGTTGGTGATGGATAAGTTATTGGTGAGAGTCCCATTGTGTTGTCTCGATTCATCTCAGGAAAGAGAACCATGTTTGTTTTGGTAGGAATCGATCCGAATAGAGAGGGGAGGGCTTGCCGATCGAGTTCTGAAGAGAGGAGAGAGAGACAGAGAAGGATAGAGGAGACAAAGGGAGGACGAGAAAGGAGTGAGACCAAGTCAGGAAGAAGAGGCCAAAGTCGGTGTGGTCGAGACAGGTGGTGAGGTTGGGGGCAGAGGCGTCGGCGGCGGCTGTGGTTACGAGCAGATGGGATTGGGATTTAAGAGGCAAAATGACAAAGTAAAGTGAGGAAGGGGAAGAGAGAGACAAAGAGACCGTTTTACCCCTCAAAATATGACAAACTAACGACGTCATTGACGTCGTGTATGTATATTGGGTCGGGCTACTAATTTGATGTACCAAAGTTTATGTTTTAGAATTTTATGTACTGAAGTTCGTAGTGGTCCATAGTTTAGGTTCACTTACCAAATTTTTCCCTTCTTTGTAAAATTTTATTTTATTTTTTTGACATTGTCTCTGTTTTCTTCTTTGTGTAGCGGGATTGAGGTTCATGTTGACGAGCGAGGAGCAGTGTCGCAGAGCCCGAATTAGAGGTTGCTAGACGAACCACAATCTTCTTGACCATCGCTTGCTCACCGGTTGGGAGTTGTTAGTAGACTTGAAATTGACTCGCGCCCATGGTAAGTGCCTCCCCCAACTTGTGTTTTTTTTTTTTTTTTTTTGTGTTTTGCCAACCTGTCCCACGCTAACCTGTTTTGTTTGCTTTTGTTCAGATCCTGTTCTCTGTAACAAGGCCAGCCACTACACGTTTGATAATGCCAAAGACCACGTGGAATTGCAGAACTTCCTTGAGGGCATGTATGCCGCTGGGCTGAACGCGAAGCAGACAGTCGTCGACCCTCAAACTCAGGTGCTGAGCCGGTCGAAGGCTGAGATGGTGATGCCGATGCCTCATCATTCCCATCTCGCTGCTGTCGGTCAGACTGTTGTACTGTAGGAGTCTAGATCCGAGTGGGAGACCGCTGGGGAGGGCAGGGCCGGTACTACCCCAGGCAAGGTCAGGGAGAGGGTTGGCGCTCTTCGTGGGCCCCAGAATGAGCAGGCGGTGCCCCCAGAGTAGCCTGTTGTGATTGCGGGTTTGGAGCCTCAAGAGCCGCCTAGGCCTGTCGCCGAAGGTGACCAAGAGGACGACTCAGTGCCTATTGGGGTGTGCCAACAACAGAAGAAGACGAGGCAGGCTCCACAAACGGTGATCGCCGTTACCGCCGGGGAGGTGCCGACGAGCAGGTTGGATTCCTTCGCTGCCTATGCGGAATTCTTGACTGATCTTGAGCGGGAGTTTTTCTTCCATCTTTGCGAGCGGCTTGGGTTTGGCGGGATGGATAGGACTGTCCGCCCTACGGTCGTTCAATAATTTCCGTTTAGCTCGGCCTTTGAGCACTTGTCTGTTGGGCTGCACGAGCTATTTTTGGTGGCGTCGAAATCATCTCTCACTAAGCAGCAGCTAAGGGAGGAAGTTGAAGGTCTCTGGAAGGAGTTGGAGGAGGCGTCAAAGAAGCTGGGGGACACCAAGCGCCTTCTATCCAAGGCCAATTGTGACTTGATGGATGTGCGGGGAAAACTGAATGTCGCCATCAACCGGGATGTGGAGCGGAACAACAGGGTGGTGTAGCTGGCGCGCGATATGGCTCTGCTGCAGGAGCAAGTGGGTTCCAAGGGCTGGCATGTCGAGAATCTTCAACGAGAGGTTACCGCTAAGACCACGGAGCTAGAAAAATTGGAGGGCGAGGTTGCCCGACTGGGAGTGGAGAGGACTCGGGCCGATGCTGCTGCCATTGAGGCGTACGAGCAGTCTCCAGAGTTCAAGCATACGCTGACGGAGGCGGCGAAAGCTGGTGCTGCAGCCAACTTCGAGATGTCGAACCAGAAGGGTGTCATCAACTTGGACAAGGCTCCTTAGCCTGCCAGGACGTCGAGTTAACAGCCAGTGCCAGCAAGTGGGCCTGCCGCTGATTAGATTGAAGGTGTTTTCTTTGGCAGTGGTGAGAGCGGTCATGGTTCGGCGGATGGTTCTCAGCGGACTCCACTTCCTACCCAGTCTGAAGTGTCTCGTGCCGAGTTCTTGGAGGCCCACACACGCGCTGACGGTACCATGGTGACCCCAAGCCCCACCACTTCTGGGTCCGACCAGACAAGTCACATGGTTGTCCAACCCCCACACAGTGATGGTGAAAATGCTGCCGCTGCCCCACAGAATCTGTGAAGACACTGCCCTAGCTTCTTTAGCTCTTCCCTTTCTTTTGTGTTGCTGCTGAGGCCCAATTTTTTTTATATTTGTATTTGGACAACAATTTTGTTTGGGGAGTCCGAACCTATATATATGAAGTACCGTTATTTGTTTCTGAAATTTTCCAAGTGTGATTTCCGTTGATAATATGTTGGCGTTGTTTAAATGTTTGTATACCGCTAGAACTTTGACTTAATGCTTTTGTTAATAATGAAACATTAAAGGAATTAAAATTGTTCCAAGTGCACGATGTAGCGGATGTTGTCCACTGAATGTTGTTGGCGTTGCCAGTTAACTTGTGTTATGGAGAACAATGGTTTGAATAATTCCTCGTTTCATTAATAGCTGAGAGATCAGCATTTACGAAAGAGGAAGAGTACCCGTTGGGTAGCTTCCCTTAGCTAAATATGGTACACAAATTTAGCTAAGTCAAGATGCTCATGGGTAGCGGCATGACATTTACTTGTAGTAATACCAGAGGTGTTCAATATTCCAAGGATGGGTCATTGTGACGCCATCCTTGTCCATTAAGTAGAAAGTGTCGGGGCTGACGACTTCTACTATTTTGTATGGTCCTTCCTAAGTGGGGCCGAGTGCTGTCGACAGTGGAATGACTTCCTTCATTCCCAGTCCCCAAGTTGGAGGTTCCGGGCTTTGACTCTGGCGTTGTAAAAATGCGACATGTGTTGCTTGTTTTCCAAGTTGTGCAAATGGGCCTTGTTGCGTTTCTCCTCAAGGAGATCCCTGTCTAGGTTGATGCCTTTTCCATTGGTCTCGGTGCAGTAGCCCTCGACCCTAGCGGTAGGTTGGGTGACCTCGATGGGTAGGACGGCCTCAGTCCCAAACATCATACAAAACGGTGTTTCACCATCAGTGGATGTTGGGGTTGTTCTGATGGCCCACGGAACTTTCGGTAGCTTCTCCGCCCATAAACCTTTGGCATCATCGAGTTTCTTTTTTAGCAGTTTCTTGATTATCTTGTTTGCTGCTTCAACTTGTCTGTTAGTTTGGAGGTGAGCCACATATGCTAAGCTCATTTTGGTGCCCAGATTGGCGGTGAAAAATATGATCTCCTTGTTATTGAACTGTGCTCCGTTGTCTGTGATGATTGTATGGGGGACACCGTAGCGGCAGTAGATGTTCTTCTAGAGGAAGTGAGTTACCTTGGCGGTAGTTATTGCAGTCAGCGGCTCCGCCTCTACCCATTTGCTGTTGTAATCGATGGAAACAATGATATACTTGAACTGCCCTTTAGCAGCTGGTAATTTTCCAAGTAGGTCGAGGCCCAAAGTGGAGTGAATCCATGGACCAATGATTATCGAGAGGGGCTCTGCCAGGGCATGAGGGAGGTCAGCGTAGTGTTGACACTTGTGGCTGGACTTGGAGATTTCCCTGGCGTCGTAGCCGAGCGTAGGCCAAATGTACCCTTGCCGTATGGTGCGATTTGCCAGAGACCTGGTACCTGAATGATTTTCACACTCCTCGGCGTCTATCATTGCAGAACGACTTTTCCTTCCTCTAGGGTCAAACATAGGAGGTTGGGATGGGTGAACCCTTGGCGGTAAACCTTGCCATTTTGTATGTTGTAGCGGGTTGCCCTCCGCTAGAGTTGCCGAGCTTCGACCTTGTCAGTTGGCAACGTTCCATCGCGCTTGTATTCGATTATTGCATCCATCAAGCTGGGGTTGACTTCAATGTTGAAAATCTCCGCTAGGGTTTTGGTGATGCTTGGCTTGTCAAGGCATTCCACCCTTGACGTATCCCAAGCATGCTGCTAGCTGTTTATCTTTGGCTTGAAAATTTTCGTTGACCTGGTTGACTACTGGTTAGGAGTCACTGAATATGTTGACACTGTCATCGCCTGAGTCGATGGCGAGGAGCAGGCCTGCAATGAGTGCTTCATACTCCGCCATGTTGTTTGAGGCTGTAAAATTGAACTTCAATGCATACTCCACGTTCAGTCCCCTTGACCCTGTTAATATAACTCCGGCCCCGTAGGCCTTGGCGCAGGCGGAGCCGTCCACATGGAGATTCCAGTCTAACTGCTATTTGAGCATTGGTTCCCCAGAGGTTACCATTGCCGGGTTGTTTTCTTCTGTCCTAAGGCTAGGTTCATCTTGGCGTTCAATGAGCTCAGCGATGAAGTCCGCCACCACCTGGCCTTTCATGGTGGTGCATGGCTTGTACTCAATATCAAACTCGCTGAGCTCGATAGCCCATTTGTTGAGGCGTCCTCAGTGCTCAAGGTTCTTCATAACTTGCTTTAATGGTTGATTTTGTCAAAAACATGGATTGTGTGGGCCTGGAAGTACTGGCGGAGACGTCTGGCGGGAACAATGAGTGTAAGGGCGAGTTGCTGTAGGGGGTATACCTCGTTTCAAGGCCATTCATGCCTCTGCCGGCGTAGAACACCGGGAGCTCCTCTTGTCCCTCCCTTTGTACGATGATGCAACTGACCGCTGAAGGGGATACTACTAGATATATGTATAGTATTTCGCCCTGTACAGGAATAGAGAGAAGTAGGATTGCCGCTAAATCATCCTTCAAACTTTGGAAAGTTGTTTCACAATCCAGGGTCCAGTTAATTTCCTTCTTGTGTGTACTTTTCATGGCTTTGAAGAATGGAAGACATCTGTCGGAGAGTTTAGAGATGAACCAAGAAAGGGCGCTTAGCTTGCCTTGGAGGCTTTGAACGTGCACCTTCCATACTGGGGACTTCATGTTGAGGATGGCATGCACTTTGTTAGGGTTAGACTCTATGACTCGTTCGCTGACTGTGTAACCCAGAAATTTGCTAGCGGTGAAGCCAAAAAAACATTTTTCCTGGTTAAGGCGCATACTGTAGGCCAAGAGAATGGCGAATATGATGTGGAGGTTTGCCACGTGTCTGCTGGCCTTGATTCTCTTGACTAGCATGTCATCCACGTAGACTTCTATTATTTTGTCTGGATGCTCAGCGAACATGGCGTTCATCAACCGCTGGTATGTTACCCCGGTGTTCTTCAACCCGAAAGGCATGACATTGTAAAAGTATAGTCCCTTGTCGGTTGTAAAGGTGGTGCATTCTTGGTCGCCGGGGTGCATCTTAATTTGATTATATCCGGAGAAAGCGTCCATCATGCTGAGTAGCTCATGCCCTGATGTTGCATATACCAGCTGATCAATGCGGGGTAGCGGGAAACTATCTTTTGGGCATGCCTTGTTAAGACCTTTGAAGTCTACACACATTCACCACTTTCCGCTTGGTTTCTTCACCATGACCAAGATGGAAATCCATTGGGGATAATTGACTTGGCGGATGAACCCAATGCCTTGTAGCTTTGTGACTTCCTCCCTTATTGCACGATATCTTTCTTCGTCAAAGGCCCTTCTCTTCTGCTTTATTAGGTAGAAAGACGGTTTAATGCTCAACTTGTGCTTGATAATCTCGAGGGAGATGCCTGGCATGTCAGCATAAGACCATGCAAAGACAACAACATTATCTGGTAGAAATTGTGTGAGTTCCGCCGCTGTCTCTAGGGCCAGTTGAGCTTCAATACAGACCGTCCTCTCAGGGTGCTCGTCAGAGATGCTGATAACCTGCAAGGATGTTTTTGGGTTGACAAGTTCCTTCTTTACATACTTCTCCTCGCCGTCTCTAGGATTTTCAATTGCATTCGTCAACGGCACATGATTTCCCACCATTAGAATCTCATGGTAGCGTGTTGACCGTGCCACAGTTGTTGAGTAACATTCTCATGCAGTTGCTAACTTCCTTTCACACAGCCCGGGCCGTTGGGTGTAGGAAATTTCATGAGATGCACATACCTGGAGATGATGCACTTTAGCTTGTTGAGCGTTGGTCGACCGATGATGGCATTATACGAACTGAAGCAGTCGACAACAATGAACTCTGTATGTATCTCCGCTGTGCACGGGCTAGCGCCGATGGCTAGGCGCATATAGTCAGAACCTAGTGGTTGTGTGACGTTGCCAAAGAAGCTGAGTAGGGGATCGTGATCTTGGAGTAATTTTCTATTCCGCTGAAGTTGGTTGTAGTAGTCATTGAAGACGACATTGACAGCGGATCCGCTGTCGACAAGAACTCTTCCCACTAACCATTTATCGAGCATGGCGTCAATCAAGAATGGATCGTCGTGAGAGAGATACACTCCGCGCTCTTCTTCCTCATAAAAGATAATGGGTTCCCAACCAGATCTTGGTAGTTTAGCAGATCTCTCATAGTGGATGTTGCAAACTTCTTTGGGGTGGTTAGTGCGTGCATAACGCTTCCTTGCCCAATGAGACATGTTGGTGATGGGAGCACCGTCGTCGATGGTGTTAAGGCGGCGCATGGGCTCGATGTTGGTGACCACTGGTAGCGGCTGACGCACCTTGAACTGTTCTAACTTGCCATCACGATATAAAGTCTCAACTGCCGTTTTGAGAGCATTGTAGTTGTTGGTGTTGTGGCAGCTGTCCTCATGGTATTTACACCACTTTCCGGTGTTTCTTGGTTTGCCCACCCTTGGTTACTTTCTTAGGGGTGGCGGTCGGATCTAGTCCTTGCATTGATCGTATATTTCTTCATAGGAAGTTGTGAGGACTTTGAACACTGTGTACCGCTGGGAGGACTCCGTCTGCTTGTTATGGCTATCCCTGTGGGACGACCGGTTGACCTTGTGGTAGTGCTGGTATTTATGTCGCTTGCTCTGGTAGTTGCCTTGTTGTGACTCTCTCTTCTTGTCAGTTGGCGGCGTAGCAGAGGTTTTGCTAGCGGTCTCCTGCTGGCTGGAAGAAGGTTGACTGGGGTTTACTGGTGTTGGCGGAGGTGGTGGGGTTTCCCTGTATGTAATGAATTCCGCTTGTGCGTGGAGGAAGGCCTCTCCCATGACGTGGTCATATGCGGCATTTGGATGATTGTAGTTGTGATGATAGAGAAATGGTCCCTTTAGGAGTCCTTGCTTAAAGGCTACCAACGCCATTGTTTTGTCAAGTTCAAGGCACCGGGATGTTGCTGCTCTCCACCGAGTGATGAATGTCTTTAGTGTTTCTTCTGCGCCCTGCTTAACGTTGAATAACTGGCTTGTGTTGTGATGTCTGGTAGCCAACAGGATGAATCGTGACAAGAAAGTGTTCGATAGTGCTTAGAATGAGTTTATGGATCTTGGCGGACATTCGAAGAACCAGCTCATCACCTCACTATTCAACGTCTCGCTAAACAGGTGGCAGAGGGTGGCGTCATCGAATCCCTTATTGTTGGTGACCTTTTGAAGGTGTCCATATGGACGAAAGGGTCAGTCATGCCGCTGTATTGTGGCATCTTTGGCATCTTTGCATGTGCTGGTCTAACGGACTGCAGGATCCAGGAGGTGAATGGACCAGGCCTGGACGCAAAGAGCGGATTTTGAATCTGGGCGGCAAATGCCAGCTCATACATAGTGGCGAGGTCCTGAACTGGTGGGAGGCAACTGCCACCTGGCCGAGCCTCCGCAGTAGTCCCAGTTTATGGAATCTGGGGGGTGTCTGGAGGTTCCATGCTGGGATTGATCAGAGTGTTGAATAGTTCATGGTTAACGTTGGCCGTTGGGTTGGCGGACTGGTCCGCTAGCTCTTCAGCGTTTCCTCCGCTACCGTTAGTCATGGTGATTGTTGTGGTGGGATGGCCTTTTGCTCAAAAGCTCCCACAGACGGCGCCAATGTTAATGTCTGAGATTGGGCGGTAGCCAAATCCCTGGTTAACGCTGGTCTGATGGGTGGACCGCTACTTATGATATTCTTATGGCTTCCTGATAACGCTAAAAGTAAGGGCGCAATTTAACCCTGAAAATGTCATCGTTAGTATATGGTAAATAGGGATCATTCTAACCGGGGATTGAGGATACACCAGTAATTGCAAAAACAACTAAAGAATTAAAATAAGTATAAAGTATTATTTACATAAATAAACAAACAAAAGGGGGTTTTAGGATTATTAAATCAAAAATTAAATAAATAAAATAAAGAAAATGTAAAAACACATATATACGGGTGGAACGCAAGTAACAAAATCAAAACCACAATCATATGAATGAAATCTAATCACAATTCCTATAGTTGATTTTCTATGTCATGAGAAAGAAGTTGACCATGTGAAACGTTAGAAAGAAAACGATTTCCCATATTTTACTTTCCTTCAATAATTAATCCAAGTGAAAGCACCTAAATTAATCCTATTCAACATGCAATCATAGTCTAGAAAGCTAGCTAATCAAGAACACATTCAACGCATGAAGAACAAAGAAATGATGTCAACCAAAGTGCACAACCTAGTTATGAATAAGTTCACCTATTTGCAATCCTCCTTAATTGATTTCGACTTTTGTCCAAAGCCTTTACTACTTAAATCTAGCTCCAATTACATGCATATATCCTAAGTTGGCCACCAAAGACCACATACATATAAAAGTTTTCTGTAAAACAAAATCAATCAAGCAATCTCACATAAGCAACATATAAATCAACGTATAAAAATCACAACTTTATTTCAAAACATATAAACGGGTTTTAAACTTTGCCCTTAACGTCATGTTAACTAGAATTCATAACTCTACAAATCAAACAAAGGAAAACAAAAGAAAGTACGAAATACACCGTGAAAGATGGATGACAAGCCTTGAGACGAAGAACTCGAAGATCCTTGAAAGCAAGCAACCTTCTAGGGACGACACAAGGGTGGATGGCGGATAGGATCTTGGTGTATTGCATGACTTCTTCTCCTCCTTGGTCGAGACGCAGAGCTTCTGAAGACTAGAGAATGGAGATAATTTTTCTGATGTTTATTTTCTAATGGAGAGAGGTGTGTTGTGTTGTGTTGTGATGGTTGTGGTATATATAGGGGAAGGCAAGACTTTATGAATTTAATTTCTAAGGAATTTTCTGGTTGCACCACACAGCTCCAACTAATGAATTAATGCCACGTCAGCTCTGTCATGTCACTCAACCAATCAAAAAGCTCCAAAATAAGTCCGTAATCTTTCCAAATATATTATTGCTGATTTTCCCAAGATTTTATTTGATTTTTCTCTTAATTTTCAGCCAAAATAATTTTGAGTGAAAATAGGAATGAATCTGGACTTGTTTTGGACATTTTCTCCCTTAAATCTCTCCATGGCATTATCCTTAATATCCTCCCCTTGATTTTCTCTTGATTTTCACATTAAAATTGCAGATTTTATTCTCTAATTTCAGCTAACATATCATGAGGGAATTAAGGAACGAATCTGGACTTGTTTTGAGCCTTTTCTTGTTGCACAATCCCATGAAACTCTCCTAAGATTTTCTCAACGTAATCTCCTTGATTTTCACATTATCTCCATCATTTCCATGCAAAAATCAGATTTAATCTCCCATAATATCTTCAAGCCATGTGGTCTCCTAATGCCTTTAGGTTTCCTAGCCTCATCAGGATTCCTGCGTTGACTGGGATTCCTAGTCGGACTAGGAAAACTCCATTTCTTCATGTCAGCTCATTTCTGCTCCATTTATTTCAATGTACCTAGAAAATAAAAACTAAATTAAAAATGATTAAGTAAAGGAAATAACTAAGAAAAATATTAGGAAATAATTATGAAAACGGCGCATAAAAATGTTGATATCAAATTCCCCCACACTTCGCTTTTGCTAGTCCCTTAGCAAAATCAAAACAAAGACACAAACTTAGGCGCAACCAAAATTTAAAGAAAGACAGACTCCAACATTACAACATACAATGACTCTATTGCCCTTCAACATTTTATCTCATAAATCTCTTACTTTCACAACATCAAGATTAGCACTCAACCAAGAATCAATGTTTAGGCATTCGAGAGTTAATTAAAACACATAATCCACACATACACAAGTAGGACTTGGTTGTAACAATGGTGATGGGGTGGAGCTCAGCATGTTTCAGACAAGTATGATTCATATCCTCACAAGGTATATCCACTCTTTCTTCTCTCAGATCAAGGCAATGCTTAAAAGCTTATAATCACTCAATTATATGTGAGAGAAAATATTTTAAGGCAATCAAATAGCTCACATATATAAGAAACGAAAAGCTCTTTGTGAATATAATTTTTTCAAAAGATCTCATGAAAGATATCAACTACTTGCACGGATGGACCCAAGCCATACGTTCAACTCTTATAACTCATCTCCACAGATCAAAGGCTGTCCCATCTTAAGGATCAAGAAGGTCTTATTAAGGGTTGTAATGGGGCCAAGGCTCTAGGTTTTAAGAAACAAAGGGTAAGGAATTTAACAAAGTGTCCTAAAAACCTAGCAGAGCTCATGTAGATGTAGAGACTTCTAGAAATCCATTAAAGCAAAACGTCACACCCATAGAGGCAAAACAAAAGACCTAATGTCTTCATGTTGCGCCTAAACTTCATTCTAAACTTCCTTTGAACTTGTGAACTGGACAAAGACCAAATCTTTCAATAGTGGGCCTTCAATTCAAAACAATCTCCAAACTCACCAAGTATGGGGGCCTAAAATCCATAGACATATTTTTTCTTTTTCTTTTTCTTTTCTAGCCGTACATTTTTTTCTTTTTTTCATTTTCATTTTCACGGCTTTCACATAATTTTTTTTTTATGGACAAGTCTACCCCCACACTTGAACTTTCACCTCTTCTCATCCTTCATCTTCAAATCCAAATCCTCAAGTAAAGTCTCAAAATTAGCTCCACTAAGTTCTTAGAACAAAGGGTAAGGTTGTAACTATACTAAGGTTCTGGTTAGAGATTTTCAAGGTGATGAAAGAAAAGGCTTAATGTAGGCTCAAAGGGGTTTATCTAAGGGGGTCCCACGACGGGCACAAATGGGGACACATGCTTATTTGGCAATAGGGGTAATTCCTAGTGTGCCTCTATCCTTTCCAGAATCAGGGACATGTATTGATAAAAGTCTTAACAAGCACAAGAGCGAATTCTAGCATTCTCTAGTCCATCTAACTTAATCTATGGCAAGCAATCAATCAAATGAAGAATAATGAGATCATCAAAACATCGCCAGGAAAATAAAAATATATTTTTCATTTATCACTCCAAGAAAAAGGGACATGGGCTCAAATATCTCACATGAGCTTTTATGAATCAACACTCATCTTAGCATGCTCATATTCTATACCAAGGTCACGAATCTATATCCACTACACATGCATATATTTTTCATATATGTCAATTAACCAAAGAATACCATTTAAAATCATCTCAATATTGTGAGCCTCTTTTAGCCATAATTTTAGAGATGTAGAATCATCCTAGACAGTTGAAAAGGCATCCTATGACTCAAACATAAAAGCAAATTTATATATATATATTTTTTGACATTTTTTGATTTTTTTGTATTTTCCAATATATATGACTCAAAATAAAAAAAAACAAAAGTATAAATCCCTTCCCCCACACTTAAATATTTCATTGTCCTCAATGTAATCAATCAAAAGCATGCAATGAAACAAATAAGCATAGATAGAAGACATTTATGAAAACAAATACTAAAACAAAAGAGAATAATTAAAAGATAAAAAGAAATAGGGAAAGAGAAAGCAAATCTGTGTTGTTGACTCCTTCACAGCTGCTTCTGAATTGGGTTACCTCCCAAGCAGCGCTTGAATTTAACGTCTTTCAGCCAGACAGTATCTCCATTAAATAAAGTTAGTAACTATAATTAACAAAGAAATACAAAATATACAAATAAGTAACTAAGGATTACAAAATACAAGTATAATTAGCAAGTACATTGTACATAAGACACAAGTTAAGAGCATAGTTCGGTTTTTTTTTTTTTTTTTTGTTAGTCAAGACTTCAATTTATTTCAACACTTAGGTACGGGAACAGGGAGTCTCGATGTGCAATGGGACTGAAACAACTACCCTTTTTAAGACTATGTTTTGTCCAATATACCTTAGTGTATCACAACATTTTCTTTTGTTATACACATCATTGATATCGAATCTAATTCCAAGCGGTAAATCAAGTGGACGTGCGGCCCAAGTATAGTTGCCTAGACACAAACTCCCTTTCAAATTCTTTGGGCAACCTTATTGAAATGGCCAGGTGGGGGAGGACGAACACAAGAGGAAAAATCCATTTTGGCATGAGCTACTCCCACATAGTGGTTTAGGCCCATTTGCAAGCACTTCTGGATTCAAAAACCCGTCATGAACGTTGTCCCCTTCCTAGACACCATTCCACATAGGCTATACTTACTAAGATGAAAAATGTCATAAGTGTGAAGACAGTTCAACAAGTGTTAATAAAGGCCGCCCTCAACCTTAAGGGACCTGAACTAGGTATCAATAAGGGGTTTAGGCCTATATTAACAAACGCGACTTCACCTATTCCATTCAATTTACAACTTACAATTAAAATTCGTATTTCAACAATATAAAAAACAACCCAGTTAATTTAAACTAAGTTTCAAACAGTTTATATACAACAACTATAAACAAAAACAAGTGATTTTTCAATCCCCGGCAACGGCGCAAAAAATTGATAACGCTAAAAGTAAGCGCGCAATTTAACCCTGAAAATGTCATCGTTAGTATATGGTAAATAGGGATCGTTCTGACCAGGGATTGATGGTACACATGTAATTGCAAAAACAACTAAAGAATTAAAATAAGTATAAAGTATTATTTACATAAATAAAACAAACAAAAGGGGGTTTTAGGATTATTAAATCAAAAATTAAATAAACAAAATAAAGAAAATGTAAAAACATATATACACGGGTGGA
This sequence comes from Rosa lucieae, assembly GCA_024704745.1. Classification (NCBI taxonomy): domain Eukaryota; kingdom Viridiplantae; phylum Streptophyta; class Magnoliopsida; order Rosales; family Rosaceae; genus Rosa; species Rosa lucieae. Next base: position 17,067 of record JANPXK010001052.1, read on the forward strand.
ACGCAAGTAACAAAGATCAAAACCACAATCATATGAATGAAATCCAATCACAATTCCTATAGTTGATTTTCTAAGTCATGAGAAAGAAGTTGACCATGTGAAACGTTAGAAAGCAAACGATTTCCCATATTTTACTTTCCTTCAATAATTAATCCAAGTGAAAGCACCTAAATCAATCTTATTGAACATGCAATCATAGTCTAGAAAGCTAGCTAATCAAGAACACATTCAACGCATGAAGAACAAAGAAAGGATGTCAACCAAAGTGCACAACCTAGTTATGAATAAGTTCACCTATTTGCAATCCTCCTTAATTGATTTCGACTTTTGTCCAAAGCCTTTACTACTTAAATCTAGCTCCAATTACATGCATATAAAAGTTTTCTATAAAACAAAATCAATCAAGCAATCTCACATAAGCAACATATAAATCAACGTATAAAAATCACAACTTTATTTCAAAACATATAAACGGGCTTTAAACTTTGCCCTTAACGTCATGTTAACTAGAATTCATAACTCTACAAATCAAACAAAGGAAAACAAAAGAAAGTACGAAATACACCGTGAAAGATGGATGACAAGCCTTGAGACGAAGAACTCGAAGATCCTTGAAAGCAAGCAACCTTCTAGGGTCGACACAAGGGTGGATGGCGGATAGGATCTTGGTGTATTGCATGACTTCTTCTCCTCCTTGGTTGAGACGTAGAGCTTTTGAAGACTAGAGAATGGAGATAATTTTTCTGATGTTTATTTTCTAATGGAGAGAGGTATGTTGTGTTGTGTTGTGATGGTTGTGGTATATATAGGGGAAGGCAAGGCTTCATGAATTTAATTTCTAAGGAATTTTCTGGTTGCACCACACAGCTCCAACCAATGAATTAATGCCACGTCAGCTCTGCCATGTCACTCAACCAATCAAAAAACTCTAAAATAAGTCCATAATCTTTCCAAATATATTATTGCTGATTTTCCCAAGATTTTATCTGATTTTTCTCTTAATTTTCGGCCAAAATAATCTTGAGTGAAAATAGGAATGAATCTGGACTTGTTTTGGACATTTTCTCCCTTAAATCTCTCCATGGCATTATCCTTAATATCCTCCCCTTGATTTTCTCTTGATTTTCACATTAAAATTGCAGATTTTATTCTCTAATTTCAGCCAACATATCTTGAGGGAATTAAGGAACAAATCTGGACTTTTTTTTAGTCTTTTCTTGTTGCATAATCCCATGAAACTCTCCTAAGATTTTCTCAACGTAATCTCCTTGATTTTCACATTATCTCCATCATTTCCCATGCAAAAATCAGATTTAATCTCCCATAATATCTTCAAGCCATGTGGTCTCCTAATGCCTTTAGGTTTCCTAGCCTCATCAGGATTCCTGCGTTGACTGGGATTCCTAGTCGGACCAGGAAAACTCCATTTCTTCATGTCAGCTCATTTATGCTCCATTTATTTCAATGTACCTAGAAAATAAAAACTAAATTAAAAATGATTAAGTAAAGGAAACGGCGCATAAAAATGCTCCTATCACTTCCGCTATCTGTCAAATAAAATACAAAGGGCGTCAGAGGGAGACCGCGGTTGGTGGTTTTCTCTTCTCCGATGCCTAAGTTAGTCAATGTATTTGTGTTGACAGAATAACGTTAGGTAAGTAGTAAATGCTTAATTAATGAGGAGAGAATAGTGGACTTTATATAGGTGGGGAAGAGGCTAACCTCTTCCTTATTTTCGATGTGGGACTAATATGCTTCAGCTCCCAACTTCTGATGCTTCAGTGAGGTGATCTTAGCACAACGCGTCATCGGTGATCTGGGGGTGAGCCGGGGCTCAGGTGATAGCCTGTTTGGCTGTGTTTCCGTAGGTCATACTCTTGATGGTTGTTGGTACCGCTAGTGGTAGTATGAGTGTGGCTTATTATAGCTAATTATGCTTGACAAATGCTCGTGTAAGTACAGATCTAAAGCATTGCCTGTGAGAGGTTGAGACCAATTCTGTTGGATTATTGATGCACAATGCTCATTACCATTCCACATCTCCTCAAAGCGGAATCTTTTATGTGCTCTTCTGATCCTGTCTTGTTCCTTCTTTATCTCTACCAGAATAGGACAGTGGTCAGACTTAGAAGGAATGAGCGTAACCACTCTGCTAAACGGAAATTGTTACGCCATGAAAGAGATTGGAAAGCCATGTCTAACCTTTCCTTGGTGTATTTGTTTGACCAGGTAAGACGGCTCCTAACAAAACCCATATCAAGTAAATCACAATTACTCATAGTGTTACGCCCCGAACCAAAATATCATTTGTTTACTTGTGGAAAAACGAAAGTTAACGATTTCGGTTACATTTTAGTTGTTCTCGATAAGTTTAGTGGCCCTAAAAATCGACTTTTTGTTCGGGTCAAAATTTGAGAAAATGTTCTTCATGAAAGTTATAGAGGACGTTAAACCGAGTGCGTGCATGTGTGGTACGTAAAAATCGGAGTTCGTATGTAAAAGTTATAAGCGAAATACTAAAGTTACTGTTTATGTGGTAAGTTTCTATAAATAGCCAAGTTACTGTGGTAAGTTTCCATTTTTGGAAACCTACCGGCTTTTCTCTCTCCTCTCCCCCGATCCTTTCTCCTCTTCGGCCCGATTTCTTCTTCCTCCGATTTCTTCCTCCTCCGGCCACCCCACGATGGAATCCGGGCACCGGCAAGCTCGCCTCTTCATCCTTGTCACGCCTATGGTGGTGATTTGCGGTGGCTCGGCAGGTGGAGCTCGGAATTGAGCCGTGAAGTTCACTGTAGCAGTTTGGGAGTTTTCTCGATTTCCTGCGATTCCGGCCTTCTCCGGCCACCAAACTGGCGTCGAAGGTTCGGTTTTTGCCAAGGATCATTTCGCCCCTATCCTTGAGCCATGATTTGCAGTGTGGAGGTCGAATCGACGATTTCTAACTCTAGGGTTCTTGGGTTTTTCTGGAAAAATTTCACCGGCCAATTTAGAGCCCTTCAAGGTAAAATTGGAACTTGTTGTAGTTATGAAAAATGTTGGGTCTGTTGTGTAGGTGGTGCTGCCAAAATTTGGTGGCCATCAGAGGTGGTGGCCACCGGTGCGTGGGGTCCACGCGCTGCCACTGTTGGTGGCGGGTGGAGGAGTGTAGGGCAGTGTTTTAATTTCGGTTTTAGCCCATTAAATTGTATATATGTTGTAGAGCTTGTATGTGAAGTTTGGTGAATTTTGAAGGAGTTTGGAATTGTTTGTGATTTTCCGAAGTTCGGAGTTTTGAGATTGAATTGTGGGAAATCCGATAGTCGGATTTCCCTCGTTTTCGTTGTGGAATATGTTAATTGAGGAATTGGTGTTGTGGGAGAGATTTGGGTGGAATTTGAGAAGTAATGGAGATAGGGATTTTCGAGGTTTCGTTTAGGTTCGTATTTATTTTATCGGATTGCCGTTTACGGAAATATAATTGTGTACAGGGCAATGTCGCGAGCTACGGCTAGATGAATGAACTCGTTTGCGTGGTCGCCCAATGGTACTGTGAGTGGACCTTTGCTTTTAAATATGGATGCATGCAATTGTTGAATTGTCTTGATTTGATTTGGGAAATGAATTAGTGACTTAAATCATTGTTTTAATTTATCGAGCATATTAAACGGATTTAAATATTTTATTACTATGTTAATTGGATTTTCGAATTGAAGTTGTTATGCTCGATTTTGAATTTGTGATTTATTCGAAATTTCGTTGAAGTAATTTTCCGAGGTGATTTCCGGAATTAATTATATTTCTATTCGTTGTTTTGAGATTTTTGGAAATATTTTCGAAATGGGATTTCGATGAAGTTATTTCTTATTTATCTATGGACTTTCGGTTTTGGCATTGGGGATGCCTTGTTGATGATCTAATTATTCTTTTAGCGTGTGGGACACGCTGTCGATTTATGTGACTTTCTACGAGAATTTCCAGGTACGGTTGGGAATCGTACTCGTGTTTTCTTTATTCGTGGGACTTATGGGGAAGCCTTACTGATTTTCGATTTTCGTATGATTTGAACCCACCATACCTGGGTCGTCATATTTATTGCTAGCTAGCCTATTAGTACTCCTCCCTGCTTACTATGTGTTCGTGGGTGAGTAAGAGCAGAGCATGAGATGCTCCAGAGTGTGGGACACTCCAACCCGAGCCTGGGAGGCTCCCTTCTTTCGTATGGTGATACTTCTTCCCCATATTTTATCGTTGCTTGACTAGCGGGGCTAGTCCGATTTTCACTGTAGCCAGCGGGGTTGGTCTTATCTTCTTGAGAAACGAGATTTCGGTTTTACGATATAGTTTTCGAATGTGGTGACTAGTGAGGCTAGTCGATTTATCGTTTTGGAATTCTGGGATTTAATGCTATAAATGTGTTTTTCTAATTGTTGCATGCATCGGTTTTTAATGAAATAAATGTGGGAAAGTATGAAATCCTTTTTCTTTTAAATTGTTTATTTTGTCCACTCACGCTAACGTTTTTCGTCTACTTTCCCCTGGGCCTTTCGGTTTCTAATGCCCAATGTGCAGGCATTATTAGTTGAGGTCTGGCGTACATGGCATTTGAGGCATAGTTTTCACTACTTCTGCAGTGTAGGATCCCTTGATCCTTTACTCTTCTTTTTATATCCCTGTGTATAGTAGTATTGCTCTGATAACCTTTCGGATTAGTATTGTTGAGTTTTGCGTTTTGTGAAAGTGGAGTTGTTTGTAATTGGGTGCAGGGTGGCTCCAGGAGTATAAGGTTGGTTTGCTTGAAGTGTTTTTGTGTGTTTTACAGGTTTTTGGGTAGTCCATTTTAGGGGTGACTCTATGAACGCATGAACACAAAGAAGCTGACTCCGTAACACAAATAAAGAAGATGAGAAGTTGCACCAAATATTAAATGGAATCCAAATTGAGGAGCTGCATCAAAAATTAATGATGGCAACTTGCGATTGTAGGAATCGTTGGTACGTGTTACCAGTATGGGGATTGTTGGAATTGTTTTTTTTCATAGTTTAATTCCTCTTCTTCCTATGTTTCGCTAATATTAGGGTTTTAATTCAAAATATTATATTAGTTCCTCAAAGAAATTAATTTTTATTTAAACAATAGAAATTAACAAGTCAACAGAGATTACGTGGCTGCTGCCACATCATTTAGGATTCATATTTGGTATAATTTTTTAGAGTCTCTAGCACTACTCTTACATTTTACACACGGAACGAATAGTGGAAGGAATTGGTTGAAGTTGAAATTGATATCCAGACCAAGTTCACTACATACATGTGGAAATTTAAAGTCCATGAAATTTTAAATATAGGGCTGAAAATAAAGGGCATAATATAAAGAAATAATAAAAGAAGTTAAACTTGAAGCCGTTTCTTTCTTGCTTGATAGTGGGGGCTTCCATTCTCCAACGCAGACTAAAAGTGCTCCAAGCAAAGTATAATAATCTTTATAGAGCAGCACACACAGAGGCACATATTGATGCATAAATTTAGGGGTCATCATGGGCCGGGTTAGGGCCGGCCCTACCCTAAATTTTAGGGCTTAGGGTCGGGCATAGTTAAAGTCAACAAAATTTAGGGCCGGGTAGGGTAGGGCCGGGGCTTAAATATGCTACCCTTTATCCGCCCGAAAAGCCCTAGCCGATAGGCCCGGGTCGGGCTGACCCCTGAATAGGGCCAAATAGGGCCGAAAAGGGCCTTATTTTGTTTAACAAAAAGAAATACATTTTTTTTCTTCTCAAAATGTAGCTCAATGATTATATAGTTAATACAAGACTCATTAATTTTGTTGATCATATTTAATATATGTATGTGCACGCGCGCGCGCGCGCGCGCACGCACACACACACACATACATACATATATATATATATATATATATATATATATTGGAATTAACTTATAACATTTATAAATATTAGCTAAGGTTGTTATATTCAATTAACTATGTCTCTAAATCTACCAAAATAATTGTTGTTTAACAATGGAAACAAAAATTAAAGAAAATAAAGCTTAGGAAATCAATTATAAAGAAAGAGATAAGTTGTATGTTATAGAAAAAAGATAAACATATTTAAAAAAAAAAGAAAATTATTAGGGTCTAATTGGGCGGGCTCAAAGGGCCGGGCCGGGCTTAGCTCAAACGAGCTCAAACGGGCCGGGCCGGGCTTTATTTGCATGGCTCATACCCTATTCTATTTGAGAAAGGGTCGGGCGGACTTAGGGCGGGTTTAAGGGCAAAGGGCCAAATAATGACCCCTATGCAAAATCAAGTATAAGAATCTTAATTATGTTATAAAGTAGAGAGAATATGGAGAGAGCATAGTAGGGAGGAAGTAGAAGTGTTCTCATTCAGTCTCATTAGCCTCCTTTAAATAGAGGAAGGGTTTACATCAAAGTACACAACTAATGAGTATTTACGTGGACAGCCATATAGATAATAATATTTACAACACTCCCCCTTAGATGTCCACTAATGAATGATGGTATTGGACACGCTTATTGTTGCCTCGTTAAAAACCTTGCCAGGTAACAAAAACCCAGTGGGACAAAAATAACCCTGGTCGAAGGACAAAAAGAGCACAACGCGCATATGTCCTAGGTAGCATACTTCTGGATGCTCCCCCTGATGAAAATCCCCCCCTGATTGTTGCAAGACTTAATTATGTATGCAATAAGCTATATGTACCATGTATAGTAGTTTGATTTGTCTATCACAGAAGTGAGACCATGTGTGCTTTGCATATAGGGGCTCATCATAAATTTTCATACCTGCAAAGTTAAAGCAATACTAACAAAGCTAGACAATATAAAGAAATTGATATATTTAACTTTGTATAGTTTAAAACATTGAAAAATCATCATGGCATACCTAGCCATACACATCAATATCTTTGTGTATTGATATGTCTCATATAAGCTCTTCAAGAGCTCTAAATAATTCATAACATTGCGAAAGTTATAATATGTTGCAACATTATAACCATAATTCAAATTCAATAGTAGTCTTGTCATAGTACTCATTAAGGCAATTTAGATCTCGTTGACTAGAACGAAATGAGTACATATGAGCTAGCTTTAGACTCTTTGATTCCATGAGTGAGCTTCAGGCTCTGTCAACCTTTCATGGACTTGCATTTGAATCATTCATGTATTTGAATCCCTTGAGGATTTGATAAGAAATACACTTATTATGACACTTTATTTTTGAGATTTTGCTTTTAGCAATGTGTCTTCATAATATACGATGACAAAGTGCCATAAATCTCTCGTCAATATAACAGCTATATGTAACACTGTACTTATAGAAAATTGTCATTCATATAAGGGAAGATATTCATAATCTCATGTCTCTATAAATAGACATTGTGTTAGGCCTCATCATATGGCCCTTGGGCCCTAAGCCCGCCCTAAGCCCGCCTGGCCCGGCCCGACCCTTTTTTATTTAGGGTAGGGTATGGGTCACACAAATAAAACCCGGCCCTACCCTACGGCCCGGCCCGATTGAGCCCGTAAGGGCTAGGCCCGGCCCTAAAATTTATATTTTATTTTTTAATTTTCTATTACATGTGTTATATGTATAAAACTATGGAAGTGTAGAAAATTATTTCAATCTGCCATATTAGGAAATGAATCTTTTAAATTGAACCATATTTTGAGAAGAAAAAAATAATTTTTTTAAAAAAATTAACCGTTAATTCGGCAAAAATGCCGCCGTTTTAATATAATCTTATGGGTATTTTAATATTTACCAATAATTACTGTTAACTAATTAACTATAATAATTACAAAGCTATTATTTCAAATTGGACAATATATTCATGTAATACCAATTTTGAAATAAATCAAGTAATCAACATAACTAAAAATAATCAATTGGTCGAGTTGAAACCATTTTACCAATGTAATGTTAACTTCTTAATGAGCAAAATGGGGGACGAAATTGAATTTTTTAAAATGCACCGCTGGATGTTATTTTCATATGAATATATGTTAGTGGTAGAAATTTCAACAATTTCCGCCTTCGTTTGGACCTCGATATACCCGGTCAACTCAATACCCTAAATAGAACATAAAACAAATATGCTCTTAACCGGTCCTTGGCAATTCACTTTTTTCGATCTTTCAGCTCCCACACTCTCATGGGTAGGGGGTCTACTTACAGATGTCAAAATTCCGCAACGTTTGTCCGCGCATGGTGCCGCTCCTCTTAGGGAAGTTTACTTGTGCAAAGCGTTGACCGCTACATTGAGCGCCTTATTCATGGCAGATCGGCCTAATTTTTTTACACAATACCTATCAATGTTGTATAAACATATGAGAATTTTCAGATTGGTTGATTTCCATTTCAGAATTTTTGGATCACATATAATCCTTATATGCCTATTAATGTAGTATAACTCGTTTATTAGGCTTGTTATCCTCCATGAGCAAAATGGGGGACGAAATGGAATTTTTTAAAATGAACCGGTGGATGTTGTTTTCATATGAATATATGTTAGTGGTAGAAATTTCAACAATTTCCGCATTCGGTTGGACCTCGATCTACCCGGTCAACTCAATACCCTAAATAGAACATAAAACAAATATGCTCTTAACCGGTCCTTGGCAATTCACTTTTTTCAATCTTTCAGCTCCCACACTCTCATGGGTAGGAGGTCTACTTACGGATGTCAAAATTCCGCAACGTTTGTCCGCGCATGGTGCTCCCCTTAGGGAAGTTTGCTTGTGCAAAGCGTTGACCGCTACATTGGGCGCCTTATTCATGGCAGATCGGCCTAATTTTTTTACACAATACCTATCAATGTTGTATAAACATATGAGAATTTTCAGATTGGTCGATTTCCATTTCAGAATTTTTGGATCACACATAATCCTTATATGTCTATTAATGTAATATAACTCGTTTATTAGGCTTGTTATCCTCCATGAGCAAAATGGGGGACGAAATGGAATTTTTTAAAATGCACCGTTGGATGTCGTCCGTATATGAATATATGGTAGTGGTAAAAATTTCAGTGACTTCCACCTTCGGTTGGGTCTCTATCGACGCGGTCAACTCCATACCCTAAATAAAACCTAACACAAATATGCTCATAACCAAGAATTTGCAATTTTTTTTTTTTGATCTATCAGCTCCCACACTCTCATGGGGAGGGGGTCTATCACCTGCTGTCAAAATACGGGGATGTTTGTCCTCAAAAGGTGCCGCTCCCCTTACGGAAGTTTGCTTATACAAAGTGTTGATCGACCGCTCCGTTTGGTGCCTTATTTAATGCAGATCGACATAATTTTTTTACACAATACCTACTACTGTTGTATATGCATATGACCATTGTCAGATTGATCAATTTCCATTTCGAAAATTTTGGCCCGCCCGAATAAGCCCTAAATTTTTTTTATTTTTTCTATTTTTTTAATTATTTTCTCTTTTTTCTATAGTATGCAATTTATCTATTTCTTTGTAATTGATTTCATAAGTTTTTGTTTTCTTTAATTTCTATTTTCTTTGTTACACAACAATTAATATTGAGAGATTTATATAGATAGTTAATTGAATATAACCACCTTAACTAATATTAATAAATGTTATAAGTTACAAGTGTGTGTGTATTAAATATGTTCAATAAAAAAATGAGTCTTTTATTACCAAATATACCATTAAGCCATATTTTGAGAAGAAAAAAATAATGTTTTTTTTTTTGTTAAACAAAATAAGGCCCTTTTTTGGCCCATTTCGGCCCTATTTGGCCGTATTTGAGGGCCGGCCCGACCCGGCCCTTTCGGCCCTAACGGATCGGGCTTTTCGGGCGGGTAAGGGTTAGCATATTTAAGCCCTGGCCCGACCCTACCCGGCCCTAAATTTTGTTGACTTTGACTAGGCCCGGCCCGACCCTACCCTAAGCCCTAAAATTTAGGGTAGGGCCGGCCCTAGCCCGGCCCATGATGACCCCTACATTGTGTCATAGTGATTTATCTTCACTTTTGATAAATACCTTTTTGTACCATGTAGGGTTAAAGGTCTAAGTATTTCATCACGTTTCAAATATTCAATTTCATTGGAATTGCCTCTTTCCAATTTGGCCAATAATATACTTTGTCGACATTCATGGTGAAACGTGATATAGCATTCATACAGCCCTTAAAGATTTTTGGTAGCTACCAAATGTAAATTATCATCGATGATTAACAATCATAGATCCCACACATTCTTATATGCATGTGATTACACGCATTTTTATACGTGTAATTATATCTAAAATACTAGAATTAAGCTAATCCTCGAGTCAATTATTATGTAATTAATTTATTTTTATTTATTGTGTAGGAAATAAGCGGAGTTGTGGAAACGAGAGAAACTAGTACAAAAATGGAGCAAATCGGAGTTTTCGACAAGGAGACAAATTTGTCAGCATATAATCCATGATCAATGCCAACAAGAAATAGGATGTTGGGAGCTCGATCAAAAATGAAAATGTTTAGAGAGAGAGCTTTGAAGAAAATGGAAGAAAGAAGAATATATATATATATATATATATGTATATGTATATGTATATTGAAACATGTAGCTGATGCGGCACGTGAGTCATGCCATCAATTAATCAAACAATCGATTAATCATCATGGTTCCTATTCCATTGCCCTCCAGACCACGTGCTCACTCACTCTCTGTCATCTCCCTTCACAGTTCACACATGTGGAGGCATATATATATTTGAAAGCCACGACCTAATTCCTTCTTCTTCCCCTTCAGACGGCCGCACCACACCTAAAACAGAGGCAGCCCTTTTGGGCTGCTCTCTCTCTCCTTCTTTCTCCTCCATTTTTCCTCTTTTCTTTCTATTTTATTTTGAGATTTGAAGGATTTACTCACCCAAAGCTTCAAGGATTTATCAAAGGGCTCAACCTCTACAAAATTCAATATTTGGGTATTATATTGAATTTTGTGGGAGTTGTAACTCAAGACTAGTCATGCTAGCTTTTTAGCTATTTATGATTTTTCTTGTTTTCTCCTACACTTCTCTACTCTTTTCTATTTGAATTTTGTAATTTTAATGTCTATGATTATGGGTTGTGAGTAAGGGTTAGGGTTGTGTCCCTAACCCAAATTTTGTGTAAAAGATGTTTAATTTAATGTAATGATGCAATTTTCATATGATGGATGTTTGTATCTATTTTTGTTGGGTCAAAATGCATGTCTAGGAGCCTAGTCAACTCTAGGGTGTGTATTTTGAGCATGTCTAGGATGGAGCTAGAGGCTTGACCCCCTCTAATTCCTAAGCTAGAAACCTTCAATTTCGTATTCGAGGGGTTATAAGCATGGTGATTTACACCCGTTGCGTGATTGCGCGGGCGGGTCGCTTAGTAGTCTAATTCCTCGATCTCTACGCCTCTTGATGTGAATTAGTGACCGTTGAACCGGCTCTAATTCATGCCAAGTGAGTCCCTACGGCCCTTGAACCGGAGTAGGAATACCATGAAAGGGAATTTCGGTCTTTGAGCCTTGAACCGCCTTGGATACGACTACCGCCAAAATAGGAAATATGCATCTATATTAGATTAGCTTCCGACACATGAGATTTGGGTGAAGGAACTTCCCTAACACCCGGCATTCCCATTTTTATTGTTTACATTTCATTTTTATTTTTTATTGCTTTACATTTCATTATTATTTGTTAAGTTAGAATCAACCCCCAAACATTAAACTCTTCCACTCATTTGTGCATATCCACCACTAGGTTCTTAGTTTTGATTAGGCTTTGGTGAAAACCAAAACCGAGCATTGCTAGGGTTTGGTGCCTTAGATTAACATTTTTATTTATTTTCTTTTTCTTTTCTTTGTTTGCTAAGTGTCTTTATTTCCGATTACCCAAGGATTGTGGGTTAGCCACTAATCCCCGTGGTACGATAAACTTTGGGCATAATATTTCCCTATCTTGACAATGATACGTACGCTTGCGTAAAGGTGTAACCAAGTCAGCATGCATTAGCTATAATAAGCTTATTGATATTGGGTACCCATGCCACTTCTGGGGCATACATTGTCGCTTCTAGGACAATCATCTCCCATAGATGAATTATGTAGCGAATGTGGATCTTTTTACTTATAATCTCATATAGAGCATTATAGGGCTTGTATAATCTTTCTTGTTTTAGGAGTTTAAAACTTTAGACCTGGTGGATACAATCCACACAAATTCACGTCGTTATTCAAATGACAGTAGTCTTTCCTCCCCCCAACGGCGGGAAGACTGTCTTATTATGACCATGCTCAAAAGATGCATTCAAAAATCTATCACTTTTTTTGGAGTGAAGGTGTTCATTGGCTGGTGGCGAACCTAAACCAAGTTTTAGATCAAAAACATTTTGGCCATTAGCATCAACCATATTGATTTATTATTGTATCACTAAGACATCATTTCATAATGGCGTACTTACACCCCTTATATGTGTAGCCATATTAGGAGTTGTGATATTTTTTAATGACATTCTCTTCAGGAGAACCATGTCAATTGGATACACTTGCATCTCACAAATCAAATGGAGTCTACATTGTTTGTATTAATACGGTCGGTCTCAAGAACTTTATCCCAAGCAGATGCCTTTGCATTTAGCATATCATTTTGTCACTTTCTTTTATCAATTCACTAGTTTTGATGTTTCTCAAAGTCAAAATGAGACGGTGGATAAATATCTCACACCAATTCATATCGTTCTTCAGGAACAATATTTCTCCCCCTCATTGCAGGAGGATTGTCTCATTAAAGTGACAACTCGCAAATATGTAAATAAACAATTTGCTTGTGAGTAAGATTAGCAATCATCAAACTTGTAAGTGATTCCATGCAACATGGTAGACAAAAGATGAAGTAACCGGTCATGCCAAAATAGTATATTTGGTTCTAGGAACTTCAGGTTCATGACATCATATGCCTTAATTTACTGCAGAAAATTCGATACAGTATATATCCGATGACATAAAGTCTTCTCCAACCATATAGTAAGCAATTAATGCAACAATATCTCAAATTCGGTAACATGAAAGTAGCTCATTTGGAGCCATAGATCAAGATCTACAACTCTTGATATGGTTGTTACCTTAGCTTCAGTAAACATTAATTGTGAAATACTGATAATTGGAATGGACCAACTTCATTTTGAACTACTGGCCAAAATGATATACTCGAAAATTTCGAGTTAAAGACTACAATCCATAATAAAAGAGTAACTTTATCACGTGGAGAACCTCAAGTTCACTGTCACGTATATATTTGTGTAGTCATAAAGAGGAGAGACTTCAAGCCCTCATATAATTGGAGATCCAAGAAACTTCAGGTTTCAATTTTTTCAATTTATAACAACCTCTTAAGGAACATCAGGTTCCTAGATAATCGGATTAAGAAACATTTAGTTTCAATGGGGACTTAGAGGTTACAATAAATTTGAGGAATAACACAGTAGTGCTTGCAACTTTGCTTATTGCAAGCAAGAGACATCAGGGATGTGTGATAATCTCAATGTTCTTATTAGTCAATGCAATTTAATTTGACTAGTGACATTTTGAAAATGGCTTGATAAACATCCACCATATAGTGCATCACAGGTCACACATGCCCAATTTTTAATTTCCTCACATATGTGGATGTTAGGGCAGTATTTACATTGTCTCTTGATTTCTCTCTTGCCATGATCCACTTCTGGTGGCATTTCATGGTATAGCCATGTCAATCAGCTTTCTTACTATGTTGGAGGCACAAAATGCAACGAGACAATATATGTGTGCTCTTCTGGAGCCATCAATCACATATGTAAGATCTGAGATGATTGTTATATTAACCTCATAAGCATAAGCCTTAATAATGTTTTCTGGACACCATGGATAAAATTGCATTGCCTGAAAGTGACTCAAAACATAAGTTTGAAGATGACACAAATCAATTGGTAAGAATTGAACAGTAGATCTCATAGGATATACACGAAGCTTCTGGTCCGTGTTATACAGGTAAAACATGACGTTTAATTATTGTATTGTTGTTTGATGTAGATTAACATCAAACGCATTTTGAACTTCTGGCCAAAATAATATACTCGAAATGTCGAGTTTAAACTTCATGACCATAACTTATGAGTGAAGGACTTTAGATGGTCATCTAGTTAGTATGATCATTGAGGAGCTTCAAGTCCTCATGTAATTAAGGATCAAGAAACTCTTTTAATTACAAAAGTCACGATCACAAATTTGGGGTATACTCATACTCATTCGTCATAAACCAACGGTCAAATATCTGCTTACTTTTAAATTGGTATCAATAAAATCCCCTCAAAACTTTAGGTTTGGGGTTGACCGAGATTAAAACTCTTCGATAAATTGTCCACATATCCACTCGAAACTTATGGCTCGAGTTTGCACAATTAGAACTTCAGGTTCTAAGGTGGAATGCTTTAAGCAGGCATAAAGAAGAATGTATCAATCGACATATGAAAATTTACTCGAAACTTCTAGTTCGAGTTGACATAAAGTCAAATAAACTATGAATGAATTGTATGTGTAATCGAAGCTTTAGGTTCGAATATTTTTTTTTCTATGAACTGCAAGTTCTAAAATTTCATAATTTGAACTTCGGGTTCAAATAAATTTGATGCTCGAAACTTCAGGCTCGAGGTGACTAAAGTGAAGCTTCAAGTTCACTTTTAACTAATTTATATTTTGGGGTCGTCTTGGGTACCTTGGTGTTTGTCATACCCTTATTTTTTTATTTTTTTTATTTTTAGTAAATTAATATAGTGGAAACCTACTGAACTGGTCAACAGGTTACCCAATTAAATATCGACATGTGTCATTTTAAAAAATAAAATTTACCATATTAACAACACACTCTTTCTTGATATGTAACATTGTTAAAAATCATGTAACAAGTATTGTCAAAATAATAAATTACACATAGTTGAACTACAATTACGACTTATGACAACAGTTGTTGTGGTTATTGTAATTAAGTGGTCAAAGATGTAAATATCATATTTGGACAACTTTTATCAAATTTAGAACCTTGATTATTAAGTGGAGAAGCTCCTTACAATACTGAGTTGTTACATATCTTTTGGTCTAATTTTAATTTTACCATTTTCACAACACAAATGTTGTAGGAATTGTAAAATGGTTGGTAATCTTGTAAATGGTATAGTTTTTTAAGTAATTACTACAATCAGAACAAAAGTTACAGCTTTTACACCAATAGTTGCAAGTTATGGTAAAATATGTAGTCATTGAGTAATTATTCCATTAATGATAAAAATATAAAGATTTACTACTTTGACAACAAATTTGTTGTTGCACTTGTAAAATTGTCCATAAATTAGTACAGTAGTTTAGGTTGAGTAATTACTATAAATAGGACAAAAGTTACCGCTTTTACATCAATTGTTGTGATTGTGGAAAAATGTGTAGTCATTGTAGTAATAATTTCATTAATGATAAAAACATAAAGATTTACCACTCTGACAACAAATTTGTTGTCATACTTGTTAAATTGTCTATAAATTAGTACATTAGTTTAGGTGGAGTAATTACTACAAATAGAACAAAAGTTACCGCTTTTACATCAAGTGTTATGGGTTGTGATAAAATGTGTAGTCATTGTAGTAATAATTTCACTAATGATAAAAACATAAAGATTCATACATGTTCTATTTTATATAATATTTATCACTTTGAGGACTCATGTAACCACTTTGAGGACTCATGTAACCACTTTGAGGACACATGTGGTAATTAGAAAAAAATCCGCATTAAAGTAAATAAGGTATTCGTTAGAGAAAAGTAGGTTCTCATTTGAGTAATTAAGTCCTAAAAGTGGTAATTGTAATAGGTTCTCATTAGAGTAAAGTAGATTCTCATTTGAGTAAATAAGTCCTAAATTAGGTTCTCATTTGACTACATTTAAAACAAATATTATTTATTTTTACCCTAATTGTTTTCATTGTAGTAAAATGCATGTAAAAAGAATTATATGTGGTTAAGGAAACTACTAATGATATAATTAATTGGTAATAAACATTACTTAACTAATACTAATTTTGCAAACTTAGGTTAGAAGGTTTTTGTTTTTAATAAGGAAAAAACGTAATTTTCAATTGTGTAATTGTCAATTAATAACAAGCATTAATCAAGCATTAATTCACTAATAATAAAATTAATTAGTAGTATAGACTATTTAACTAAAAGTAATTCGGTGAACCTAGGATAGAAGGTTCTTTTAATTTTTTTTGAAAAAGGAAAAATCATAATTGTCAATTGTCAATTGATAATCAAATATTAATTGACTTTATTGTTTTCACTATCTTTATTGTTTTCAATTCAATTAGTAGTTTGTGTTACCAAAAAAATTAGAAAGGCTAAGGGCTAAACAAGTTACCAATTTGTTAAATATTTTGAACCACTGGATATATTACTAATCCAATGGTCCAAAATATTTAACAAAATGAGGGTATGTCAAATACCAAGGTACCCAAGAATTCTCCTTATATTTTATACTCAAAGCTTCGGGTTTGAGTTTTATTGTTAGAACTTCAAGTTTTACTATGAAATTTTGAACTTCTGGTTCAAAAATATTACACTCAAAATTCATATGTTCGAGGTATAGGACTGCTGGACAGTATGAGTAACAAAAAAAATTAATTTAAAAGATAAGTACTGTAATGAAAGACATAACAAAATATAAAAATTGCAGGGAAGAAAAATAAATAGATAAACTATGCAATCAAATTAATTGTGGAAACTTCTGGTTCCATTAATGAAGAAAATACACAGAACTTCTGGTCTGCTTCACTTCACAAAATGATAATTTTTTTTTCTCCTCTAATCACACAAGAACATAATTTTATCTTGTGGAGAACGTAGCTTCTAGCTTTATATTCAAAATTGAACTTCAAATTCACATTGAAGTGCGGAGGAGGGAACCCCAATACCCAAACATTTTGAGGAACTTCCAGCCCTCTTATAATTATTGGGGATAAAAAAAATATGTGAGTTCATATACCCAATTATATAACTCTAAGGATCTTCTGGCCCTCGTAATTGTATAAATTTATGAGACTTCATATCGCAATTTTTCCACTACACAATCTTTGAGGAACTTCAGGCCCTCATGTAATCATATAAAGAAAATATTTTGATCGCATTGAATTTACAATGGTCATTGAAATCCATCTATGAGCAATAAAATCATGTCATACGTCCTTACCTTTTGAGCATACTTATGCACATAATCATAGGATTGTATAACCTGGATATCAAAAAAATATTGATCCACCTTTGGGAGTTACTGATCCTGCCATAAATTGAATCAACATAGATAGTGGTCATCACTCTCATCACGTCAAGATTGCTTCTCATATTAATCAATTCATAAATACATGTGTAGATGACAACATAAGGCATATACTAATACTTGTAATCATGAAATATATGACGAATCAGGATTGATGCCTAACGACAATTGAGGGAAACACACAAAAACTCTTATGAGTGTATACTGACAAAAAAAACAACCCCAGAAAATGCTGTTAAATAGACAAGTAAAAACTAATGCCTCTATTGCACCTTATGGGATAATACGTTGGGTTTTGGTTGCAAAACCAAAAATAAAGGAGAGAGGCATGATTATTGACAAAAAAAAATTGAGATTGTTAGAAAGGAAAACGGGTATGATTTTATTTGCGTGATCAACCAAAACTTTCAGCAATTATACACATATATGAGAAAAAGAACATATGTATATCTGTATATAAAGCAGGAGTTGATGGCACCGTAATGATTATATATAAGATTAAAGCATAGATCATAGATCATGAAATAAACTCATGAAATAAAGCAGGAATCGATGGCACCTTAAGAAATAAACTGATATGCATAAAAGACATAGATCATGAATAAACTCATAGATCATAAGTTATAGTTAATAGCAACAACGTTGCACCATAAACTCGTAGATCATCATAGAGTTTTCAAAAAATAATAGCAGAGCGTGCTGATAACGTGTTATAAAGTAGAGAGAATATGGAGAGAGTATAGTAGGGAGGAAGTAGAAGTGTTCTTATTCAGTCTCATTAGCCTCCTTTAAATAGAGGTAGGGTTTACATCAAAGTACACAACTAATGAGTATTTACGTGGACAGCCATATAGATAATAATATTTACAACAAATTAAACTTTTTTTTTTTTGTTAAGAGAAATTTTATTTAGTAAACAATACCATTACAAAGAGTCCAACAGGCCTCCCAAGATATCACACTGGCTCAAAAGAACAATAACAACCACTCCACGGCAAGGCAGGCAGCAGCAAAATCCTTCCAGCACAATAGATCGAGCAAGACCCATGTCGAATTCAAAGTTCCCAGCCTCCAAATTTCCATAAATGACTGAGAACAGCATCTACACCACAATGAACTTTGTCTGCCAAGTAACTAGAGGAACAACAACCGGATAAACCGGATGAAAGGAGTCCGGATAAACTGGATGAAAAAAACAGGTGAAAGCCTAAGAAGGACAGGAGATTGGCCCCGAAAGGTGCACAAACCCTTATAGCTTCAACAAGAGCAATAGTGGGCAAATCCCACTTTAACCAACCACAGCAGAACATTAGAACAGAGGGATGAAGAGGATGAAGACCGAATAGTCTGGAAAGAGGAAGATCGAAAGGAGGATAAAAAAGAGCCGGAACGGAGACTAACTCCGAGCAAAACCGGCCCGAGAAGGCGAGCATGGAGAAAAAAAAAATAGAAAAAAGAAAATCACAACAGACAGAAGCAAATGGAAAAACAGGAACGGGTGCCTCCCCTATTCTCAAGCCAAAGATCCCGATCAAAGAATTGATGAGATCTGCCAAGAGAAGGGGAGGAAAGGGGAAACTTGCTTTCGGGAATCTTAATTAAACTTAGACCTAAAAAATCAAGTTGAAAGAAAAGCTTTGATTTAGTAACTTTGACAAGTTATATCGTCCAAATGTGTCTCCTTTATCCGATGTTTTTCCATTGAAACTCTTGATTGATACCGGCGCCAAGCTGCTTGTAAGCTAGAAACTGCCCTTAGACGACACACCTTCTCCAA
Source organism: Rosa lucieae (assembly GCA_024704745.1). Classification (NCBI taxonomy): domain Eukaryota; kingdom Viridiplantae; phylum Streptophyta; class Magnoliopsida; order Rosales; family Rosaceae; genus Rosa; species Rosa lucieae. Next base: position 36,185 of record JANPXK010001052.1, read on the forward strand.
ATCCGAAGATGGGATCTTCTCCTTAAAATGCTTCCAAAGTATAGAGACGACAAACTTCACGTCATTGGCCCTGATTATAAACGCTTCTACTTTTGTTTGAGACTTGACAATCCTAGGAGACATGGGTAACTCAGCAAGGGAGGCAAATTTCAGTGCCCAATTTAGAAGTTGTTCTCCGTAAACCTCACCTTTCCTAAGGCACTTGGTGTCTGAGGAACCATAACTTCCATTACTTGTTATGTATGTCCACGCCGTGCCTTGTGTGATGAAAACAATCTTGTCAAATGGTTCTCCTTCTCGAATAATATAGGTGTCTTGAGCATAGACTACTGGCTTAAGATGTCGACAGATTACTTCTAATGCAGACTCGTCCATACCTTCAAGCATTTTTATCTACGAATATGAGACAAATTATTCAAGAACATTAAAAAACTGATTAAATATGTACTTGTAATTTACTGAGGTTAGAGCAACTCCAACAGCTTCCCCATATTTTAGTTTTTCTTTATTTTAGGGAAAAACGAATCTTTTTGCTTCAAGAGAGTCCTTATAACTATCTCCATTTTAGGGAAAGTAAGGAGAGAGAAAACAAAATTCCCTAAATTTACAGCAATCTCTAAAATTTTAAGGAAGAATTTAGAGATTTTAGAGATTGCTGTAAAATAAGGAATATTTTGGAGTTGAACAAGAAAAATTGCTTAAAGCTTTGACTTTTGCTTCCTTATAATTCAAAAATTATAGAGAAACTGTTAGAGTTGCTCTTTTAATTACCGAATCAAGTTTGGTTAAAATAACAACAAAGTTAACAAAGGATTTACATTTGGTATCAAGTTTGGTAAATTGATTTTTTTTTTTGGATACATTTGGTCTCGTTTGATCGCAGAAGGAAAATAATTCCTTTGCGTGTCTTATGGGAAAGGAACTAAAATTACCATGAACTTTTCATTCCAGTGTTTAGTAACGTTGGAAAAGTTTTCATGATAATTTATAATTAATACAAGAAAACAATGTAAAATGAGTAATTAATGTAACAAAAGAGAAAAAGAAAATGAATTCCTTGTGGATATGGACTATGGGAGGATTTACTTCCGCCTCCATTTTCCCTTTCATTGGGAAACTTGTTCATTTTCTTTTGCTTACCAATTACATGAAATGAATAAGTTTCAATTCTCAAACCCTCAAACTCGTGAACCAAACGAGGCATAAATAGAATCAAATCTCATCTAGCATGATCCTAATTCAATTTCGCATATTTCTTCGCCAGGGTGAACTTATTGCCCGGTATGCTTTAAAAACAATACCTTATATAAATCTTAGACATACAAATAAAATTGTGAGAAAGAGATCAACAAGCAGACTTACTTTCTTTAATGAATTCAGGCGGAGAGGTCGCATGATATGCATCCTGTTTTTGATGGCCTGGGAAGAATATATAGGATGTTCTCTACATCAACATGTTTGTTTTCTGCAAGGTTTAGCTGTACGTTTTTCATGATCATCATCTTTAGGTTAGTGTTCTTTTCTTCATTTACATGATTACGAAGGCCGTTCTTATGTAACCACAAATCTATCTCAGGATTTAGCATTTGCATCTTCTTTTTCAGTTCAAGCTGCTTTGATCTTTTAGCTTCCAGCTCCGCATATGTCTGTGCGATGCATATAAAACAAGCAGGGTTTAGTTCATTAAATCCTGAAATACTGAAATAAATATCTATATATTATAATAATAATATATGTTGTAAGAGGCATAACAAACTAAGAGCATGCTTAACAGATTCTCTATTTTGACTCATTAGCTATTTTGGAGAGCATGTTTAATTTTTGTCAATTTTAGAAACTGCACAAGACTCCTAATAAGTGGTTCCATTTTAACTTTTAACTATCTCATTCCTAAATATAGAAAGCTAGATAATTATTAATATTATTTTTATTAATCTAAAACATTTCTTTTAAGTTATTCTATGTAATTTATAAATACATTGAAACTATTTTGTCTTCAGTCAATAAATAATGTAAATTCAAACTAGCTAAAATAAAGAGAATTGATGTAGATGTATTTTGAAAGTGACTAGCCAAAATGACTTTTTAATTACTCAAGTTGAAATTTACTAAAAAAATAGCTAGCATTATTAAAGATGCTCTAACAAAGTAGGTTCAGATACTATATATATTAAAGATACCTAGGCATATGAAAATGATTTTTGTCGATGATAGATGTAGAGGCCTCAACTCTTATAAGTACATATGTAACATTATGCTTAGATGTAGTGGCCTAAGCTCTTATAAGTATATATGTAAAAATTATGCTTCTCCAACTACATGCATTAGTCGCATTACCATGCAATCATATCACTGAAGCCAAACATGTGAATTACTTATTGCTGACGTAGAGTACGTGAAGAAGATTTGATTTAAACTAATTTAATATAACTATGAGAAAGTTTAAGAACAAAATTCATAATAGACTAATAGTGATGAAGCCCAAATTCATATAAACATTAACGAAGTTAATTATATGTGTTTCTCACAAAAACATTCCAAAACAATTCCAGAGTACATTCGATCCCGCACGCATATATATCTCTTGTATATTGAAAGTACAAAGATATAGTAGAGAGTAGAGACCTGCAAATTGGCGTTGAGATATATTAGGAACAGAAGCATGCCACTTATGGAAATGAAGACCGAAAAGAAGTTTTCCAATGCATAGGGACTGGGCTGGAGGTTTGAAGCAAAAGAGCTGCAAAAATCCAATTGATGAGCAAGAGATTTAATATCTAGCTATAATATTACTTATAGATGGCATCTTATAAACTGAAACCAACGCACTGCTTGCCAACTGAATTCTTTCGAGATATAGAGCATGAAAAAAAATCTATTATTTACTGATCAAGTTCTTTGTGTGACCAAAGCCTTGTTTTATTTAAGGGAAACCCATGGATTGTGAAGATTCGTTCCCTTTGAGTGGTTCTAGTTTGACCTCTAAATTTGATATTTGGACATCTCCTACTTAAACCTCCAATTCAGTTTTTTAAATACTTAAAATTCTAAGTACACATCTTTAATTTTACCAAAATATCCTTGAACAATTAAATATGTATATTCAACATTTATTTTTTTTAATCTCTATCAATTCAATGACAAAGAATTTTATAAGGCAGCTGTCTACATTTTTTGTGTACTTTTATTCAATGACGGAACCGAAAATTAATTCTTGGAGGGGTCGAATAAGTATACAATTATAAAGTTTTTTTGTTAATAGAAATAATAGTTTTTTTTTGGGGGGGGGGGAGGGGGGAATATGAATGGTTGTAAAAAACACTCTGGTTCTCAAATAAATAATATATAATATATTGATTAAATATCAATGGATTTAGTTTAAGGAAATCCCAAAGAAAATAGTTTGAATTTACTTTGGTATCAAATGAGGGGGCCTTAGGGTTTAGGGTTTATATAAATTAATTATTTTGGGTAACTCATATTAGTGGGTTCTATTAATGGGAGAGGTAAAAAGAGTTTTTTTTTTTTGTTTCTCTCTTTGTCCTTATTTATTTATTTTATATGAGTGACAAAGTCTAATAATAATTTAAAAAAAGATAGATGTCCAAATATCAAATTTGGAGGTCCAACTAGAACCGTCATTTCCCTTTTCTTAATCACTAAAAGTTCATTAGGAAAACAAATGACACATGCAAACCTTAAATTTCGCAGACCCCACCAAAAGCACTGAAATAGTTTTTGCTGAAAGTCCGTTGACTCCACCAGACCAGACCGAAGAGCATCAAGAAATATACCGAAATCAAAAAGCGCTGTATCTTGCAAATTTGTAGGACATAAGTTGCTTAGAAGTGTGACATTTCTAAAGGCATTGCTTCTACAATCAAAATTACTAGGTTGACATCCATTTTTGCTTTGACAAGCATATTCCCAACAAGTTGCTAGTCGTTGAACAGCGAAAAAGTACCACATAGCTCCAAATACCTTCAAAAAAAAAAAAAATTACATAGTCAATCATATGACTTATTCAGAATTTCTGACTTAACGTTCATCTTATAAAAAAAAATTACTTAAAATTCATTGTGAAAAGAAATGCAACTACAATACTGGTTTGACACAAAAAATATCAAAGTGCTAAGAAAGCAAACCAATTTGACAGCACGTTTACAACACTAGTTCTTTTGGCAGACTATTTTGACTTAACATACGTCTCACTAGTCTTAAAATAGTGAGAGCATTTTTCTCAAACTATGTTAGCAACTCCAATGGTTTCCGAGCATTTTTAACTGACTTTTTATTATAGTTTTTTTGCTATCCAGAGAGTATGGTTAGTTTTTTTTTATTTCAATTAGAAACTCCATCAGCCATTTAAGTGGCTTTCTATTTTAGCTATATGGCTCATAAATATAGAAAGATAGATGAGGCTTTCTATTAGTTTTGTTTATTGAGGATTTATAATTTTAATGGTTTTGTGTAATAAATAAATAAATACAATTAAACTACTTTTTCTTCATTTTAAAAATAATATAAATTCAAAACTAGTTAAAACAGAGAGAATTGATATAGATGCATTTTAACAGTGACTAGCTAATATAGCTAGCAACATCGGCTAAAAAGCTACCGAACCGAATATAATGTCAACTAATATAGGGAAAATATTTAAGAGCACTTAAACTGAAATTTATAAAAGATTAAAACTTACATGACTTGCGAGGATGAAAGGAAAAAAGTCAAATACACTTTTAATCCATATTCCACTTCTGGCATCCAAGCTAACGACTTTACCCGGTATGTAGATGCGAAGAACACGTGGAACATATTGTAACAAAATAACACAGTTCAGAGCTATCCTTGTAACCATAGATTCCGAGCTCCTCAGCTTTATAAAGAAAATGAAAATTACCACCTGAGCACATAAAATACACTGGTTTAAGCCCTCTGTTAATATTCTGAACATGGTAGAAAGATTAAATTAGGGCTTCACTCACCTGCGGAAGGGGAAGAACAGCAACAATGTCAATTAGAATGTATAAAAGGGAAGTCCTCTTAGCCAATGCTAAAGCTTCTGCAACTGATCTTTTTCCTTTGACAAGTAATGTCTGCTCTTCTATTTGTGGTATAAAGAAGGCCTTAAATTTCCCGGGATTAAGTGTAGTGCATATTTGAATAACAATATCCAATATGTAAAAGAAATCTGTGATAGATCTTGAAACAAGAGCTACTTTCTTCATTCTTGTATCAAATCTGAGGCACTTAATATCATCAAGAACGATAGGAGTGTAGAAGAACAAAGGATCTAGTAAAACAGCAAACACACACAAAACTGCAAATATCCTATTCCAAAACACACACAAAACTGCAAATATCCTATTCCAAATTGTAGTTTTACTTGATTCATCTTCTTGTTCGTCCCAATATTCTACCACAGTTCTGAACAAAACACAACGAACAAAAAAGTGCACCGTCAGTAGAAATTAATAGTACAAGGTTCAGTTCAAATGATGTATATTTAAACAAAAAATCAGCCAAATTGAAAATTATTTGATAATCTAATTACAGTTATCTGTATTGTATGATTTTGAATAGATAGATTGTAATATTAGATGACTGTGTTTTTTAATTTGACATTTTTTTTTTGCCTAGATAGTTTTTTTGGAGAAAGAACTTAAATATGAATAATACTAATTATGACATTAAAAAGAAAAGGAAAAATAAGTGGAATTCTGATACTAAAGGTTCAAGCAGTGCAAATACGTTGTTTCAAAATCTATATAAAAACATTAAAGAAAACAAATTCATCATGAGTGTTCAAGAAACTAACTCCATCACAAATGAGTGATTACTGACGTCCTGTGTTACTCGATCGAGCTAGCTTATTTCTTTTGCAAAGTATTGTCGTTCTGAAGAAAAGAGAGAGACTGGATATACTCAATATGGCTAGTCCTCCTGTATTTATACACATTAAATTTAACAATTATTTTACTCAGACAAGACTTGAGTTGGTATAGGTCTTCTCCAAGTCTTCTGTGATAATAATTTGATCGGTGTTCATATCAGTGCACCGCCAAAGTCATAAAGGCCGCTTGCGAGTTCTTTTCGTCCACACTCGGTTGAGACTGACTCAAAATTTGGATTGCATGGCAAGCTTCTGCCATTGTTACACAAGCCCGAGTTATGTCTTCATCGCGGCACTACAGCTGGCTTGGGACCAGCGGAAAAGGCAAATAGAGCTGCTGATCTTGTCGCAGCTCTTGCCTACAGCAGTAAGTGTCCTCCTAGTGACTGGTCTTAAACCACCTCCTTCCTTATTAAATGTTCTCGTGTTATGTGAGGGTTCTGATGTGTTCCTTGAACTTCTGTTTTCTCTCCTTGCATTGAGTTTCTCATTGCCCAAAAGAAAAGTCATATAAGATAGGCGTCTGAAATTTGACAAGAGATTTGCTGGTCACTAGGTACGTAATTGACAAATTAAGCTAGATAGACAACACAACATGGTTCGTACGTCAGTGAGACGACGTCATTGAGATTAGGGTGCGTACGTCAGAGATATCAATATTCTCCAACCAGAAATTGTAAATTATTCTGTTATTGAAATTCAGTTCATATATATGGATTAATTCATGTTTACCCACTTGAAGTTTCACCCAATCTTCATGTTAGTCTTTGAACTTCGAATTTCATCAACAGTACCCCTGAAGTCTCAATTTTCCTCACCCGTGTCCAATTCCCTTCGCGCCGTCCATGAACTCCATCAAATGCTGACGCGGCACCAGTCAGAAAGAGAAATACTTAAAATGGCCCTTGTGAACATTCCTCCCTAATTAGCACCGATTCCAAAAAACCCTTCCCCCCAAATCTAAAATTGATATATATTACAGACCCCCTAATTCTAAAATCAAAAGACCTTGCACCCCTCACAAGTAAACCCTCTCTTCGTTACAGATTACGGGGTGAATTTGAAACCGATTACATCTCCATTAACACTCTCCATCGAGAT